>CM053037.1:91011609-91016609 GCA_028564925.1 Lithobates sylvaticus
CTGGACAGGATGTAGGTTGAATCTTTACTTGGGGACAAAGGTTGCTTAAGGGACATTAACATACCTTAGCCTGAGGCAATGAGCAGAGTTGGTACAACCAGGTAACTAATTACCATAACCGCAGGGGGGGTGAAACAGTCCTAAACAGTATTTTTTTTTCCCACAAGTAATCAGTGGAGCACAGAAACTCGTTCTTTATACAGGTTGGATTAGAAAATACCACACCCACTTAGGTAGTCCAAAACACAGCTGAATGGGCTGACCACTAGAAGCATAAACCACATAATGGTGCTGAACCCAGGGAAAATAATAAAAAAAATTGTCTACGATTTGCTTCTGGTTCTGAAAGCCGTGAAACCCAATTATCATCTGAAAAACACCAATAAAATTTAGTAATAAACATTCAATTTTTCGCCTGAAAAAAATAATGGTTAAATACCTGTAACAAGACATTAACACATGAAACAAATATACATTTACATTACATAAACAGTGCACCTGATTTTAAAATAGCAATACTTGTTGAGCTCAACTTATTATTAATATGTATTACTTAATACATATTAATACCACGTGGATTTTTGTTTTATGGTATACCAATAATTCCCCAAAAAAAAAATATTCACCATGGTGAGGGAGAAAAAAAATTAGCAACTCGCAATAAAACGTTTTTTCCATTTTTCAACAAATCATACTTCACCAGAAAATCTCTTGCCGAACTGTCTTCTGGAAAACAAACTGAGTTTAGTAAAGCACCTTTCAATTCATTATTACATATAGTTATCTTGGCTCAGGTAATTTGCATGTCAATACAGTTTGCTTTACACTCACTGACCTGGTCAGAAAGAAGGGGGGGTCATTAGGGTTGGCTGTCAGCAGCTGCGACAACAGAAATCACAGGACACGAAATATATATGGCATATTCCACACACTCACACAATTAGCTGGGTCAAAGATGAACTCTAGACGTCACACATTTCATATTTTCTATAATAAAAACGCCCACCTTCCAGGCATTTATCCTTGCAAAAACACCAGGAATGAAACATTGTTGGTGACAACTGGATTAGTAGCATTATTGGTACATACCTTAGGTGTGGAGGCTGTTCCCCTGATCATCACCGCCACTACTCTGGGGATGTGGTTCTATTGGCCCTGTTTGTCCCTACTTCTCAGCATTTGGTGCGCTTTCTCCTTACCTCCCACCATAAAAATATTCACATCATCAGTTCTATGCATGGATTCTACCATCCATGCGTTCCATGCATCTCTTTATTGTACCACCGGGCTTCCTAAGCTTTTGGTTTAAAAGTACCTTTTTTTGAATAATTCCTCCCTGTCCACTGATCCCACTCTTGCATATTTCACAGTCCAAGGCCCATATTTATCTATCATTTCTTCCTTCAGGGTCAAGTGGTATGGTTCCCCACGGTTAGACACCCTCTTTCAAGCGATTCGATTACCCATCCTTTACGGACAATGGACCTTGAACTGATCCCCCAACCTCTTTAGAGGTTGCCTACTTCAGAGGTAGCGACCCTCTGGACAAGAAGTGGGTAGATAGGCCCCTCTCCTACCAACGTTGCTGCCTTTTTTTCACTACTTGCCAGAGCAATATTCTCTGCCCGGCTATAGTCCTTCAAAAAATTAGCCTAGAGACTTCCTGAACCAAATAATAGTCCAATCCCTTCCGTGGACTTTTCTGAAATACTCCAAAAGAAATGCCTAACAAAAAGCTTATTACTTCTGTTATCTCAAGAATGTTTAGCACAAACTTGGATAATCAGGACCCTATGAGTATTATTACAGGAGGTAGTCAACTGATGCACACCTTTGCGATATGAGTTATAGTAGTAACAACATCGCCAGTGTTTACAGATCTAATTACAAAACTTACGATTCACAGTTAGCAGTTTATAAAGAGAAAGATTCATACTAGGGCTGAAACGACTGCTCGACCATAAAATCAATCGACTACTACCTTCGCAATTGATCAATCGGCCCATAACACAATGGGATTAAAAGACAAAATGAGCCCTCTATTGTACAAAAAATATAGCTTCCACAGAACTGAACCCCATACAGTAGTGACTATCTGCTCCCCAAAAAGCCAACTCTAGCCTTCTCGACGCCATTACGTTCAAAACCACAAACAGGTCTCAACCAGCGTTAGTCTGCCCCACTCAGCTCTTTAGAGCAGGCAGGGACAGAATGAAAACTAAGGACTCTTATGACAAAAAAAAAAAACAGTTCCTCCTCTGAGAATCAAACTCAACGTCCGAGTCACCTGTCACTTGTCACCTGTCACCTGTCACAAACTTGGCTAGAATTAGAGTGGTTAGTATCATTGGTTTGAAAAATTGTCACTCAGCCCATCCTCTTCCCCCCTTTTCCTCATCTTTACAAAGTGGAGAAAAACATACAGGATTTAGAATGGTGTAGAGCCTCAGAAACTCCTTGGACCTGAAAAGATACTTATACACACAAGTTATTAATGTGTCATTCATCGTAAATTGTCAATGACATTCCTCATAACCGATAATACTTTTTTTTTTTACTAAAATACAACACCCACAACACGACTGTCGCGGTAGGTTCAGACTTATTCTTGTTACCACATAGAACATGACACAACTAAAACTTTAGACAAACATTTTGATACAAAATGTGGGGGAGATATTTCATAGTTCCTAAATCAAAAATTTAAACCAACCAGATGGAATTCTGCCTTCACTCTTAGCAATAAAAAACTACATACAATGGGACAGACATGAGAACATCTCAGAATATTGTATGGACCAGCCACACAAAGTTCTGGAATGGGCATCTGGATTTTAAGCACAGTTCCTCCTCTGAGAATCACAAAAGCATGTACTACACATCCATCACCCCACTCATCATTACAGATTTCTGAAGCCACAACTGAACTACTTCCAAAATATTTTTTATTCTGGGGTCTACCACCAGACATCAAAAATACCCTCCACAGCTTTAAGGGGTCTCATGTCCGGAGCCCCAAACCCAGATCTCATGTGTAAGGCAGCTGTCTGACTGGTTTGGGGCCTCATCCAGGGCACCCTTGCACTAATCCGATCAGTACTGCTAGTGACTTATTTTTACAGTACTGGCACCCAGCGTTTTCCGATTATTATACACGGCCTCCTGGTTTGCTAGCGTACTAATCCTCACATTTACTCTACTACCGGTTAAATGTGTTGTCAGACAAACTACAAAACACCATGAAATCCTCCACTATTCAAAACAAATATTATGGCTTCTCTCTGTACCTTGATATTACAATAATTTGAATGTCTCTCCAACACAGTATTACAATATAAACCTTATTTTGTCTATCAAGACATTAGAAAAATCTATGGCAAGCATCAGCAAATAAAAACTTTTTTCCTGGAGTGGGTGGAATAAACCCCCATGTGGCGATCCCCCTGGACTCACATATCCCCTGGGAAGTCAAACCACCAGTTTTAAAACCAGAATACCACACAACAGTGCAACAAAACTCCTGCAAAAAGACGGCTGAAAAAGGTCAATCAAAGCCCTTCCCTTCCACTGTAGGCCACAAACAATCAAAAACAACACACGCCATTTTAAGAGTATAAAAACTGAAATGATTGAATTCACTTAAAAAGGAAACAGTGTCTTAGACTGCGCCTCTATAAACACAAAAAGCAATTCCACCCAAACACAGCGGACACAAAATGGCAGCCGGGCCAAACGAAGATCAAGACCTGGCCCATGGTGAAAAATGGCGCCATTAATTCAGTACAAGATTCAGCTCGGGGCTAAAATTATCAGAAACAAAAAAACAGTTGCAGTAATCGCAAATCGGTCAATGGCAAAATGGTGGATGAGATCTGGACTACAGAAAAATGGCCGACATTAACAAATGAAAACCAACACAAAAACTTTTTCTCCCTACAAATATTGACCATAGACACCAATATCAACACTTATCCCTAGACAAACACTTTAGGCTATGTCAATTAGGGTCTATCCTAAAATATAGGCATATTCAACTAAACATAATTGTTGGAGTAACAGCGCTGTCTAAACTAGTGAAAAATTAACACATATACTATGTAAGTAACTTAATGTGAAAACATTATTTTATGTCTTTTGTGAAAAAAAAATATATAATGGATTCCTGCTGCAACCTTATGTGAGATACACACAAAACACAAGAAAAAGAAAAACTGGCTGCGCTGGAATAATAGAAATCAATAAACACTCCTATTGTGTAGGCTAATACATTTAAACTGCCTTAGTGTATGATTTAAAAAAACTTTTGAAGCTATCTAAATTATGTACACTTTGTGACAAGTGTAATATATGTATGATCCAAAGTACAAATACTAATAACAGAAATACTATTAATAATATCAGAAATACATAATAGTGAATCCGAGTTCAAATATGATCGCATAGAGAACAACAGAGGTCCAACATGTGGACTAATAAAAATTAAGGGAGAAAGTTCTGTTCATGCAAAGGGGTCCACCACAAGGTTTAGGGTTCAACTAGTGATCGTTCTCAGTGTTGTAACATCAGACACCCACGACCCAAATACAAAGCACAATATTTGGCTCAGTTCACAGCACTTCCCCCCCATGTTCTCAGTTAGAAGCCTGAGACCCCCACCCCCCCTCCTAGGGTGTGACAACTTCTATTGTGTCCCAACAATACATGGTCTACTGGCTAAGAAACAGGTTTTTCGACTTAAAAACCAAACCCTTTAAAGAAATATTTTTACACATATGGGGACTTATCTTGGTCATAAAGGTCAAAATCATAGTTCATTTCCCACATACATCACAACTACCTACCACATATAGTTACAGTCAGCAGTTTCCCATACAATATATGGCTGGTTGCACACAATCATTGTACGCTGATTATACATTAAACGAACGCTCCCAAAATGACATCCTTCTTGAAGGAAGACAATTTTTTTTTTTTTTTTAAATATAAAATTTGAACTCTGA
>CM053037.1:94699734-94726270 GCA_028564925.1 Lithobates sylvaticus
AAGTCCTATGGGTGCTTCTGGGAAGAAAATATAGGAACTCTGTGTGATGCCACTAACACAGTAGAAGTCCTATGGGTGCTTCTGGGAAGAAAATATAGGAACTCTGTGTGATGCCACTAACACAGTACAAGTCCTATGGGTGCTTCTGGGAAGAAAATATAGGAACTCTGTGTGATGCCACTAACACAGTAGAAGTCCTATGGGTGCTTCTGGGAAGAAAATATAGGAACTCTGTGTGATGCCACTAACACACTAGAAGTCCTATGGGTGCTTCTGGGAAGAAAATATAGGAACTCTGTGTGATGCCACTAACACAGTACAAGTCCTATGGGTGCTTCTGGGAAGAAAATATAGGAACTCTGTGTGATGCCACTAACACACTAGAAGTCCTATGGGTGCTTCTGGGAAGAAAATATAGGAACTCTGTGTGATGCCACTAACACAGTAGAAGTCCTATGGGTGCTTCTGGGAAGAAAATATAGGAACTCTGTGTGATGCCACTAACACACTAGAAGTCCTATGGGTGCTTCTGGGAAGAAAATATAGGAACTCTGTGTGATGCCACTAACACAGTAGAAGTCCTATGGGTGCTTCTGGGAAGAAAATATAGGAACTCTGTGTGATGCCACTAACACAGTAGAAGTCCTATGGGTGCTTCTGGGAAGAAAATATAGGAACTCTGTGTGATGCCACTAACACAGTAGAAGTCCTATGGGTGCTTCTGGGAAGAAAATATAGGAACTCTGTGTGATGCCACTAACACAGTAGAAGTCCTATGGGTGCTTCTGGGAAGAAAATATAGGAACTCTGTGTGATGCCACTAACACAGTAGAAGTCCTATGGGTGCTTCTGGGAAGAAAATATAGGAACTCTGTGTGATGCCACTAACACAGTAGAAGTCCTATGGGTGCTTCTGGGAAGAAAATATAGGAACTCTGTGTGATGCCACTAACACACAATTGAAGTCCTATGGGTGCTTCTGGGAAGAAAATATAGGAACTCTGTGTGATGCCACTAAACACAGTACTAGAAGTCCTATGGGTGCTTCTGGGAAGAAAATATAGGAACTCTGTGTGATGCCACTAACACAGTAGAAGTCCTATGGGTGCTTCTGGGAAGAAAATATAGGAACTCTGTGTGATGCCACTAACACAGTAGAAGTCCTATGGGTGCTTCTGGGAAGAAAATATAGGAACTCTGTGTGATGCCACTAACACAGTAGAAGTCCTATGGGTGCTTCTGGGAAGAAAATATAGGAACTCTGTGTGATGCCACTAACACAGTAGAAGTCCTATGGGTGCTTCTGGGAAGAAAATATAGGAACTCTGTGTGATGCCACTAACACAGTAGAAGTCCTATGGGTGCTTCTGGGAAGAAAATATAGGAACTCTGTGTGATGCCACTAACACAGTAGAAGTCCTATGGGTGCTTCTGGGAAGAAAATATAGGAACTCTGTGTGATGCCACTAACACACTAGAAGTCCTATGGGTGCTTCTGGGAAGAAAATATAGGAACTCTGTGTGATGCCACTAACACAGTAGAAGTCCTATGGGTGCTTCTTCTGGGAGAAAATATAGGAACTCTGTGTGATGCCACTAACACAGTAGAAGTCCTATGGGTGCTTCTGGGAAGAAAATATAGGAACTCTGTGTGATGCCACTAAACACACTAGAAGTCCTATGGGTGCTTCTGGGAAGAAAATATAGGAACTCTGTGTGATGCCACTAACACACTAGAAGTCCTATGGGTGCTTCTGGGAAGAAAATATAGGAACTCTGTGTGATGCCACTAACACAGTACTAGAAGTCCTATGGGTGCTTCTGGGAAGAAAATATAGGAACTCTGTGTGATGCCACTAACACACTAGAAGTCCTATGGGTGCTTCTGGGAAGAAAATATAGGAACTCTGTGTGATGCCACTAACACAGTAGAAGTACTATGGGTGCTTCTGGGAAGAAAATATAGGAACCACTGTGTGATGCCACTAACACAGTACAAGTCCTATGGGTGCTTCTGGGAAGAAAATATAGGAACTCTGAGTGATGCCACTAACACACTAGTACAAGTCCTATGGGTGCTTCTGGGAAGAAAATAAAGGAACTCTGTGTGATGCCACTAACACAGTACAAGACCTATGGGTGCTTCTGAGAAGAAAATATAGGAACTCTGTGTGATATGCCACTAACACAGTAGAAGTCCTGTGGGGGCTTCTGGGAAGAAAATATAGGAACTCTGTGTGATGCCACTAACACAGTTGAAGTCCTATGGGTGCTTCAGGGAAGAAACTATAGGAACTCTGTGTGATGCCACTAACACAGTAGAAGTCCTTGGGTGCTTCTGGGAAGAAAATATAGGAACTCTGTGTGATGCCACTAACACACTAGAAGTCCTGTGGGTGCTTCTGAGAAGAAAATATAGGAGCTCTGTGTGATGCCACTAACACAGTACAAGTCCTATGGGTGCTTCTGGGAAGAAAATATCGGAACTCTGTGTGATGCCACTAACACAGTAGAAGTCCTATGGGTGCTTCTGGGAAGAAAATATAGGAACTCTGTGTGATGCCACGAACACAGTAGAAGTCCTATGGGTGCTTCTGGGAAGAAAATATAGGAACTCTGTGTGATGCCACTAACACAGTAGAAGTCCTATGGGTGCTTCTGGGAAGAAAATATAGGAACTCTGTGTGATGCCACTAACACACAATTGAAGTCCTATGGGTGCTTCTGGGAAGAAAATATAGGAACTCTGTGTGATGCCACTAACACAGTAGAAGTCCTGTGGGTGCTTCTGAGAAGAAAATATAGGAACTCTGTGTGATGCCACTAACACACAGTAGAAGTCCTATGGGTGCTTCTGGGAAGAAAAAATAGGAACTCTGAGTGATGCCACTAACACAGTACAAGTCCTGTGGGTGCTGCTGGGAAGAAAATATAGGAACTCTGTGTGATGCCACTAACACAGTAGAAGTCCTGTGGGTGCTGCTGGGAAGAAAATATAGGAACTCTGTGTGATGCCACTAACACACTCTAGAAGTCCTATGGGTGCTTCTGCAAAGAAAATATAGGAACTCTGTGTGATGCCACTAACACAGTAGAAGTCCTGTGGGTGCTTCTGAGAAGAAAATATAGGAACTCTGTGTGATGCCACTAACACAGTACAAGTCCTATGGGTGCTTCTGGGAAGAAAATATAGGATCTCTGTGTGATGCCACTAACACAGTAGAAGTCCTTTGGGTGCTTCTGAGAAGAAAATATAGGAACTCTGTGTGATGCCACTAACACACTAGAAGTCCTATGGGTGCTTCTGAGAAGAAAATATAGGATCTCTGTGTGATGCCACTAACACAATAGAAGTCCTATGGGTGCAGCTGGGAAGAAAATATAGGAACTCTGTGTGATGCCACTAACACAGTAGAAGTCCTATGGGTGCTTCTGGGAAGAAAAAAATATAGGAACTCTGTGTGATGCCACTAACACAGTACAAGTCCTATGGGTGCTTCTGGGAAGAAAATATAGGAACTCTGTGTGATGCCACTAACACAGTACAAGTCCTATGGGTGCTTCTGGGAAGAAAATATAGGAACTCTGTGTGATGCCACTAACACACTAGAAGTCCTATGGGTGCTTCTGGGAAGAAAATATAGGAACTCTGTGTGATGCCACTAACACAGTACAAGTCCTATGGGTGCTTCTGGGAAGAAAATATAGGAACTCTGTGTGATGCCACTAACACAGTACAAGTGCCTATGGGTGCTTCTGGGAAGAAAATATAGGAACTCTGTGTGATGCCACTAACACAGTAGAAGTCCTATGGGTGCTTCTGGGAAGAAAATATAGGAACTCTGTGTGATGCCACTAACACAGTAGAAGTCCTATGGGTGCTTCTGGGAAAAAAATAGGAACTCTGTGTGATGCCACTAACACAGTAGAAGTCCTATGGGTGCTTCTGGGAAGAAAATATAGGAACTCTGTGTGATGCCACTAACACAGTAGAAGTCCTATGGGTGCTTCTGGGAAGAAAATATAGGAACTCTGTGTGATGCCACTAACACAGTAGAAGTCCTATGGGTGCTTTCTGGGAAGAAAATATAGGAACTCTGTGTGATGCCACTAACACAGTAGAAGTCCTATGGGTGCTTCTGGGAAGAAAATATAGGAACTCTGTGTGATGCCACTAACACAGTACAAGTCCTATGGGTGCTTCTGGGAAGAAAATATAGGAACTCTGTGTGATGCCACTAACACAGTAGAAGTCCTATGGGTGCTTCTGGGAAGAAAATATAGGGAACTCTGTGTGATGCCACTAACACACTAGAAGTCCTATGGGTGCTTCTGGGAAGAAAATATAGGAACTCTGTGTGATGCCACTAACACAGTACAAGTCCTATGGGTGCTTCTGGGAAGAAAATATAGGAACTCTGTGTGATGGCACTAACACACTAGAAGTCTTGGGGTGCTTCTGGGAAGAAAATATAGGAACTCTGTGTGATGCCACTAACACAGTAGAAGTCCTGTGGGTGCTGCTGGGAAGAAAATATAGGAACTCTGTGTGATGCCACTAACACACTAGAAGTCCTATGGGTGCTGCTGGGAAGAAAATATAGGAACTCTGTGTGATGCCACTAACACAGTAGAAGTCCTATGGGTGCTTCTGCAAAGAAAATATAGGAACTCTGTGTGATGCCACTAACACAGTAGAAGTCCTATGGGTGCTGCTGGGAAGAAAATATAGGAACTCTGTGTGATGCCACTAACACAGTAAAAGTCCTATGGGTGCTTCTGGGAAGAAAATATAGGAACTCTGTGTGATGCCACTAACACAGTAGAAGTCCTATGGGTGCTGCTGGGAAGAAAATATAGGAACTCTGTGTGATGCCACTAACACACAGTACAAGTCCTATGGGTGCTTCTGCAAAGAAAATATAGGAACTCTGTGTGATGCCACTAACACAGTAGAAGTCCTATGGGTGCTTCTGGGAAGAAAATTATAGGAACTCTGTGTGATGCCACTAACACAGTAGAAGTCCTATGTGTGCTGCTGAGAAAGAAATATAGGAGCTCTGTGTGATGCCACTACACACGTAAAGTCCTATAGGGTGCTTCTGGGAAGAAAATAGGAGCTCTGTGTGATGCCACTAACACAGTACAAGTCCTATGGGTGCTGCTGGGAAGAAAATTTAGGAACTCTGTGTGATGCCACTAACACAGTAGAAGTCCTATGGGTGCTGCTGGGAAGAAAATTTAGGAACTCTGTGTGATGCCACTAACACAGTAGAAGTCCTATGGGTGCTTCTGGAATAAAATATAGGAACTCTGTGTGATGCCACTAACACAGTAGAAGTCCTATGGGTGCTTCTGGGAAGAAAATATAGGAACTCTGTGTGATGCCACTAACACAGTAGAAGTCCTATGGGTGCTTCTGGAAGAAAATATAGGAACTCTGTGTGATGCCACTAACACACAGTAGAAGTCCTATGGGTGCTTCTGGAAGAAAATATAGGTGCTCTGTGTGATGCCACTAACACAGTACAAGTCCTATGGGTGCTTCTGGGAAGAATATATAGGAACTCTGTGTGATGCCACTAACACAGTACAAGTCCTAGGGGGGCTTCTGGGAAGAAAATATAGGACCTCTGTGTGATGCCACGAACACACTAGAAGTCCTGTGGGTGCTTCTTTGAAGATAATATAGGAACTCTGTGTGATGCCACTAACACAGTAGAAGTCCTATGGGTGCTTCTGGGAAGAGAATATAGGAACTCTGTGTGATGCCACTAACACACTAGAAGTCCTATGGGTGCTTCTGGGAAGAAAATATAGGAACTCTGTGTGATGCCACTAACACAGTAGAAGTCCTATGGGTGCTTCTGGGAAGAAAATATAGGAGATCTCTGTGTGATGCCACTAACACACTAGAAGTCCTATGGGTTGCTTCTGGGAAGAAAATATAGGAACTCTGTGTGATGCCACTAACACACAGTAGAAGTCCTATGGGTGCTTCTGGGAAGAAAATATAGGAACTCTGTGTGATGCCACTAACACAGTACAAGTCCTATGGGTGCTTCTGGGAAGAAAATATAGGAACTCTGTGTGATGCCACTAACACAGTAGAAGTCCTATGGGTGCTTCTGGGAAGAAAATATAGGAACTCTGTGTGATGCCACTAACACAGTACAAGTCCTATGGGTGCTTCTGGGAAGAAAATATAGGAACTCTGTGTGATGCCACTAACACACTAGAAGTCCTATGGGTGCTTCTGGGAAGAAAATATAGGAACTCTGTGTGATGCCACTAACACAGTACAAGTCCTATGGGTGCTTCTGGGAAGAAAATATAGGAACTCTGTGTGATGCCACTAACACAGTAGAAGTCCTATGGGTGCTTCTGGGAAGAAAATATAGGAACTCTGTGTGATGCCACTAACACAGTACAAGTCCTATGGGTGCTTCTGGGAAGAAAATATAGGAACTCTGTGTGATGCCACTAACACAGTAGAAGTCCTATGGGTGCTTCTGGGAAGAAAATATAGGAACTCTGTGTGATGCCACTAACACACTAGAAGTCCTATGGGTGCTTCTGGGAAGAAAATATAGGAACTCTGTGTGATGCCACTAACACAGTACAAGTCCTATGGGTGCTTCTGGGAAGAAAATATAGGAACTCTGTGTGATGCCACTAACACAGTACAAGTCCTATGGGTGCTTCTGGGAAGAAAATATAGGAACTCTGTGTGATGCCACTAACACAGTAGAAGTCCTATGGGTGCTTCTGGGAAGAAAATATAGGAACTCTGTGTGATGCCACTAACACAGTACAAGTCCTATGGGTGCTTCTGGGAAGAAAATATAGGAACTCTGTGTGATGCCACTAACACACTAGTCCTATGGGTGCTTCTGGGAAGAAAATATAGGAACTCTGTGTGATGCCACTAACACAGTAGAAGTCCTATGGGTGCTTCTGGGAAGAAAATATAGGAACTCTGTGTGATGCCACTAACACAGTAGAAGTCCTATGGGTGCTTCTGGGAAGAAAATCTAGGAACTCTGTGTGATGCCACTAACACAGTACAAGTCCTATGGGAGCTTCTGGGAAGAAAATATAGGAACTCTGTGTGATGCCACTAACACAGTACAAGTCCTATGGTAGCTTCTGGGAAGAAAATATAGGAACTCTGTGTGATGCCACTAACACACTAGCAGTCCTATGGGTGCTTCTGGGAAGAAAATATAGGAACTCAGTGTGATGCCACTAACACAGTACAAGTCCTATGGGTGCTTCTGGGAAGAAAAGATAGGAACTCTGTGTGATGCCACTAACACAGTACAAGTCCTATGGGTGCTTATGGGAAGAAAATATAGGAACTCTGTGTGATGCCACTAACACAGTAGAAGTCCTATGGGTGCTTCTGGGAAGAAAATATAGGAACTCTGTGTGATGCCACTAACACAGTACAAGTCCTATGGGTGCTTCTGGGAAGAAAATATAGGAACTCTGTGTGATGGCACTAACACAGTACAAGTCCTATGGGTGCTTCTGGGAAGAAAATATAGGAACTCTGTGTGATGCCACTAACACAGTACAAGGTCCTATGGGTGCTTCTGGGAAGAAAATATAGGAACTCTGTGTGATGCCACTAACACACTACAAGTCCTATGGGTGCTTCTGGGAAGAAAATATAGGAACTCTGTGTGATGCCACTAACACATACAAGTCCTATGGGTGCTTCTGGGAAGAAAATATAGGAACTCTGTGTGATGCCACTAACACACTACAAGTCCTATGGGTGCTTCTGGGAAGAAAATATAGGAACTCTGTGTGATGCCACTACCACAGTACAATTCCTATGGGTGCTTCTGGGAAGACAATATAGGAACTCTGTGTGATGCCACTAACACAGTACAAGTCCTATGGGTGCTTCTGGGAAGAAAAAATAGGAACTCTGTGTGATACCACTAACACAGTACAAGTCCTATGGGTGCTTCAGGGAAGAAAATATAGGAACTCTGAGTGATGCCACTAACACAGTACAAGTCCTATGGGTGCTTCTGGGAAGAAAATATAGGAACTCTGTGTGATGCCACTAACACACTATAAGTCCTATGGGTGCTTCTGGGAAGAAACTATAGGAACTCTGTGTGATGCCACTAACACTCTACAAGTCCTATGGGTGCTTCTGGGAAGAAAATATAGGAACTCTGTGTGATGCCACTAACACAGTACAAGTCCTATGGGTGCTTCTGGGAAGAAAATATAGGAACTCAGTGTGATGCCACTAACACAGTACAAGTCCTATGGGTGCTTCTGGGAAGAAAATATAGGAACTCTGTGTGATGCCACAAACACAGTACAAGTCCTAAGGGATCTTCTGGGAAGAAAATATAGGAACTCTGTGTGAGGCCACTCACACAGTAGAAGTCCTATGGGTGCTTCTGGAAGAAAATATAGGAACTCTGTGTGATGCCACAAACACAGTACAAGTCCTATGGGTGCTTCTGGGAAGAAAATATAGGAACTCTGTGTGATGCCACTAACACAGTACAAGTCCTATGGGTGCTTCTGGGAAGAAAATATAGGAACTCTGTGTGATGCCACTAACACAGTACAAGTCCTATGGGTGCTTCTGGGAAGAAAATATAGGAACTCTGTGTGATGCCACTAACACAGTACAAGTCCTATGGGTGCTTCTGGGAAGAAAATATAGGAACTCGTGTGTGATGCCACTAACACAGTACAAGTCCTATGGGTGCTTCTGGGAAGAAAATATAGGAACTCTGTGTGATGCCACTAACACAGTACAAGTCCTATGGGTGCTTCTGGGAAGACAATATAGGAACTCTGTGTGATGCCACTAACACACAGTACAAGTCCTATGGGTGCTTCTGGGAAGAAAATATAGGAACTCTGTGTGATGGGACTAACACAGTACAAGTCCTATGGGTGCTTCTGGGGAAGAAAATATAGGAACTCTGTGTGATGCCACTAACACAGTACAAGTCCTATGGGTGCTTCTGGGAAGAAAATATAGGAACTCTGTGTGATGCCACTAACACACTACAAGTCCTATGGGTGCTTCTGGGAAGAATATATAGGAACTCTGTGTGATGCCACTAACACACTAGAAGTCCTATGGGTGCTTCTGGGAAGAAAATATAGGAACTCTGTGTGATGCCACTAACACACTACAAGTCCTATGGGTGCTTCTGGGAAGAAAATATAGGAACTCTGTGTGATGCCTCTAACACAGTACAAGTCCTATGGGTGCTTCTGGGAATAAAATATAGGAACTCTGTGTGATGCCACTAACACAGTACAAGTCCTATGGGTGCTTCTGGGAAGAAAATATAGGAACTCTGTGTGATGCCACTAACACAGTACAAGTCCTATGGGTGCTTCTGGGAAGAAAATATAGGAACTCTGTGTGATGGGACTAACACAGTACAAGTCCTATGGGTGCTTCTGGGAAGAAAATATAGGAACTCTGTGTGATGGGACTAACACAGTACAAGTCCTATGGGTGCTTCTGGGAAGAAAATATAGGAACTCTGTTCGATGCCACTAACACACTACAAGTCCTATGGGTGCTTCTGGGAAGAAAATATAGGAACTCTGTGTGATGCCACTAACACAGTACAAGTCCTATGGGTGCTTCTGGGAAGAAAATATAGGAACTCTGTGTGATGGGACTAACACAGTACAAGTCCTATGGGTGCTTCTGGGAAGAAAATATAGGAACTCTGTGTGATGCCACTAACACAGTACAAGTCCTATGGGTGCTTCTGGGAAGAAAATATAGGAACTCTGTGTGATGCCACTAACACAGTACAAGTCCTATGGGTGCTTCTGGGAAGAAAATATAGGAACTCTGTGTGATGCCACTAACACAGTACAAGTCCTATGGGTGCTTCTGGGAAGAAAATATAGGAACTCTGTGTGATGCCACTAACACAGTAGAAGTCCTATGGGTGCTTCTGGGAAGAAAATATAGGAACTCTGTGTGATGCCACTAACACAGTACAAGTCCTATGGGTGCTTCTGGGAAGAAAATATAGGAACTCTGTGTGATGCCACTAACACAGTAGAAGTCCTATGGGTGCTTCTGGGAAGAAAATATAGGAACTCTGTGTGATGCCACTAACACAGTACAAGTCCTATGGGTGCTTCTGGGAAGAAAATATAGGAACTCTGTGTGATGCCACTAACACAGTACAAGTCCTATGGGTGCTTCTGGGAAGAAAATATAGGAACTCTGTGTGATGCCACTAACACAGTACAAGTCCTATGGGTGCTTCTGGGAAGAAAATATAGGAACTCTGTGTGATGCCACTAACACAGTACAAGTCCTATGGGTGCTTCTGGGAAGAAAATATAGGAACTCTGTGTGATGCCACTAACACAGTAGAAGTCCTATGGGTGCTTCTGTGAAGAAAATATAGGAACTCTGTGTGATGCCACTAACACAGTACAAGTCCTATGGGTGCTTCTGGGAAGAAAATATAGGAACTCTGTGTGATGCCACTAACACAGTAGAAGTCCTATGGGTGCTTCTGGGAAGAAAATATAGGAACTCTGTGTGATGGGACTAACACAGTACAAGTCCTATGGGTGCTTCTGGGAAGAAAATATAGGAACTCTGTGTGATGGGACTAACACAGTACAAGTCCTATGGGTGCTTCTGGGAAGAAAATATAGGAGCTCTGTTCGATGCCACTAACACAGTACAAGTCCTATGGGTGCTTCTGGGAAGAAAATATAGGAACTCTGTGTGATGCCACTAACACAGTACAAGTCCTATGGGTGCTTCTGGGAAGAAAATATAGGAACTCTGTGTGATGCCACTAACACACTACAAGTCCTATGGGTGCTTCTGGGAAGAAAATATAGGAACTCTGTGTGATGCCACTAACACAGTACAAGTCCTATGGGTGCTTCTGGGAAGAAAATATAGGAACTCTGTGTGATGCCACTAACACAGTACAAGTCCTATGGGTGCTTCTGGGAAGAAAATATAGGAACTCTGTGTGATGCCACTAACACAGTACAAGTCCTATGGGTGCTTCTGGGAAGAAAATATAGGAACTCTGTGTGATGCCACTAACACAGTAGAAGTCCTATGGGTGCTTCTGGGAAGAAAATATAGGAACTCTGTGTGATGCCACTAACACAGTACAAGTCCTATGGGTGCTTCTGGGAAGAAAATATAGGAACTCTGTGTGATGCCACTAACACAGTAGAAGTCCTATGGGTGCTTCTGGGAAGAAAATATAGGAACTCTGTGTGATGCCACTAACACAGTACAAGTCCTATGGGTGCTTCTGGGAAGAAAATATAGGAACTCTGTGTGATGCCACTAACACAGTACAAGTCCTATGGGTGCTTCTGGGAAGAAAATATAGGAACTCTGTGTGATGCCACTAACACAGTACAAGTCCTATGGGTGCTTCTGGGAAGAAAATATAGGAACTCTGTGTGATGCCACTAACACAGTACAAGTCCTATGGGTGCTTCTGGGAAGAAAATATAGGAACTCTGTGTGATGCCACTAACACAGTAGAAGTCCTATGGGTGCTTCTGTGAAGAAAATATAGGAACTCTGTGTGATGCCACTAACACAGTACAAGTCCTATGGGTGCTTCTGGGAAGAAAATATAGGAACTCTGTGTGATGCCACTAACACAGTAGAAGTCCTATGGGTGCTTCTGGGAAGAAAATATAGGAACTCTGTGTGATGCCACTAACACAGTACAAGTCCTATGGGTGCTTCTGGGAAGAAAATATAGGAACTCTGTGTGATGCCACTAACACAGTACAAGTCCTATGGGTGCTTCTGGAAGAAAATATAGGAACTCTGTGTGATGCCACTAACACAGTACAAGTCCTATGGGTGCTTCTGGGAAGACAATATAGGAACTCTGTGTGATGGGACTAACACAGTACAAGTCCTATGGGTGCTTCTGGGAAGAAAATATAGGAACTCTGTGTGATGGGACTAACACAGTACAAGTCCTATGGGTGCTTCTGGGAAGAAAATATAGGAACTCTGTGTGATGCCTCTAACACAGTACAAGTCCTATGGGTGCTTCTGGGAAGAAAATATAGGAACTCTGTGTGATGCCACTAACACACTACAAGTCCTATGGGTGCTTCTGGGAAGAAAATATAGGAACTCTGTGTGATGCCACTAACACAGTACAAGTCCTATGGGTGCTTCTGGGAAGAAAATATAGGAACTCAGTGTGATGCCACTAACACAGTACAAGTCCTATGGGTGCTTCTGGGAAGAAAATATAGGAACTCTGTGTGATGCCACTAACACAGTAGAAGTCCTATGGGTGCTTCTGGGAAGAAAATATAGGAACTCTGTGTGATGCCTCTAACACAGTACAAGTCCTATGGGTGCTTCTGGGAATAAAATATAGGAACTCTGTGTGATGCCACTAACACAGTAGAAGTCCTATGGGTGCTTCTGGGAAGAAAATATAGGAACTCTGTGTGATGCCACTAACACAGTACAAGTCCTATGGGTGCTTCTGGGAAGAAAATATAGGAACTCTGTGTGATGCCACTAACACAGTACAAGTCCTATGGGTGCTTCTGGGAAGAAAATATAGGAACTCTGTGTGATGCCACTAACACAGTACAAGTCCTATGGGTGCTTCTGGGAAGAAAAATATAGGAACTCTGTGTGATGCCACTTACACAGTGCAAGTCCTATGGGAGCTTCTGGGAAGAAAATATAGGAACTCTGTGTGCTGCCACTAACACAGTACAAGTCCTATGGGTGCTTCTTTTTTTCCCCACGTCAGTGGATGCATGCACTGTCCTCTCACCATTTGAGGAGGCCACGAGGATGGTGAGCAGTGACAGTGCATGCATCAGTGACACTGTACCTCTTGTCCACCTGTTGGAGCATACGCTGCGTGGGATAATGGACAGGGCACTTGAGGCAGAACAGAGGCAGGAAGAGAAGGACTTCCTTGCCTCTCAAGGCCCCCTTTATCCAGACAGTGTTCCTTCTGTCCCACCCATCACACAGGAAGAAGATGAGGAGGAGGAGGAGGAGGAGGATTGTGTGAGCATGGAGGTGGAGCCTGGCACTCAGCATCAGCAGCAGCAGCAGTCTTTTAGGGATGATGTACAGTCCCAACAAACCAGTGGACTTGTACATGGCTGGGAGGAGGTGGCTGGCGATCATGTCATCCTCAGTGACCCAGAAGACTCCGGACCGAATGCCTCAGCTAACCTACGCTGCATGGCCTCCCTGATCCTGCAAAGCCTGCGGAAGGATCCTCGTGTTCTTCGGATCAAGGAGAGGGACCATTACTGGCTGGCCACTCTCCTTGATCCACGGTACAAGGGTAAGGTTGCGGACCTTATCTTGCCGTCGCAGAGGGAGCAGAGGATGAGACATCTCAGGGAGGCCTTGCAGAAAGGTCTGTGCAACGCGTTCCCAGAAACTGGGAGGTTACAAACTCCTGGTCCTGGACGACGAGTTGCTGAGGCTTCGGTCAGTAGCAGAAGGAGCGGTGGGGAAGGTGGACGTCTGACCGATGCGTTCAGACAATTTTTTAGTCCGCAGCCCCAAGGTATGATCGGTTCCAGCAACCATCGCCAGCGTCTGATATACATGGTGCAGGAATACCTAGGGGCAAGGTCAGACTTGGACACCTTTCCCACCGAAAATCCTCTGGCTTACTGGGTCCTGAGGATGGATCACTGGCCAGAGCTTGCACAGTATGCAATTGAGCTACTGGCCTGTCCTGCATCCAGCGTTCTTTCCGAATGCACATTCAGTGCTGCTGGAGGATTTGTCACCGATCATAGGGTGCGCCTGTCCACCGACTCGGTTGATCGACTGACCTTCATAAAAATGAATCAGTCTTGGATCACCACCAGCTACCAGGCACCTGAAGCGGATATAACGGAATAATTTATAATGTCACATCCCTTCAAGACTGCCTATGCTGATGCTGAGTGACTGTCCTGTTATGTTCACTGACTATCCTCTTCCTCCTCCTCAATGATCCATGCCACCACACCAGTGCCTAAGGCACAATTTTTCAGACCCTGTATAACAGGGGCGTGTACTTACAATTTTTTTAAAAAATGCTTCGCAACAGGTGTGGCTGCTGTGCTCCAAGTACAGTATCTGTGAGGGGTTGCAGTGTTGTGGCACCAGCGCCTAAGGCACAATTTTTAGGCAATGCTTTGCAACAGGTCTCATTGTTGTGCTCAGAGTACAGTATCTGTGAGGGGTTGCAGTGTTGTGGCACCAGCACCAGTGCCTAAGGCACAATTTTTAAGCCCCTGTTGGGGCGTGTAATTACAATTTTTAGGCAATGCTTTGCAACAGGTCTCATTGCTGTTCTCAGAGTACAGTATCTGTGAGGGGTTGCAGTGTTGTGGCACCAGCACCAGTGCCTAAGGCACAATTTTTCAGCCCCTGTATAACAGGGGCGTGTAATTACAATTTTTTAAAAAGATGCTTTGCAACAGGTGTGACTGCTGTGCTCCAAGTACAGTATCTGTGAGGGGTTGCAGTGTTGTGGCACCAGCACCAGTGCCTAAGGCACAATTTTTCAGCCCCCGTTGGGGCATGTAATTACAATTTTTAGGCAATGCTTTGCAACAGGTCTCATTGCTGTGCTAAGAGTACAGTATCTGTGAGGGGTTGCAGTGTTGTGGCACCAGCACCAATGCCTAAGGCACAATTTTTCAGCCCCTGTTTAACAGGGGCGTGTAATTACAAATCTTAATCTAATAGTTCACAGCAGGGCCCATTCCTGCGCCCACCAAGAGTAACTATGAGGGCCTACAGTCTTGTGGCAACACCGTCCACCACCACCACCACCACCGCCAAAGGCCCAATTTTTCTGCCCTGTTCAACAGGTGCATGCAATTCCAAATCTTGATCTAATAACTCACAGCAGGGCCCATTCCTGCACCCACCAAGAGTAAATGTGAGGGCTTACAGTCTTGTGGCAACACCGTCCACCACCACCAAAGGCCCAATTTTTCTGCCCTGTTCAACAGGTGCATGCAATGACAAATCTTGATCTAATAACTCACAGCAGGGCCCATTCCTGCACCCACCAAGAGTAACTGTGAGGGCTTACAGTCTTGTGGCAACACCGTCCACCACCACCACCACCGCCAAAGGCCCAATTTTTCTGCCCTGTTCAACAGGTGCATGCAATTCCAAATCTTGATCTAATAACTCACAGCAGGGCCCATTCCTGCACCCACCAAGAGTAACTGTGAGGGCTTACAGTCTTGTGGCAACACCGTCCACCACCACCACCACCACCGCCAAAGGCCCAATTTTTCTGCCCTGTTCAACAGGTGCATGCAATTCCAAATCTTGATCTAATAACTCACAGCAGGGCCCATTCCTGCACCCACCAAGAGTAACTGTGAGGGCTTACAGTCTTGTGGCAACACCGTCCACCACCACCACCACCACCACCACCAAAGGCCCAATTTTTCTGCCCTGTTCAACAGGTGCATGCAATGACAAATCTTGATCTAATAACTCACAGCAGGGCCCATTCCTGTGCCCACCAGTCTTGTGGCTACACCAACATCTAATAGGGCAAATTTCTGCAGAGTATATACGGCAGGCCCCTACTTTCAAACATCCAACTTACAAACGACTCCTACTTGCAAACAGAAAGAGAAAACAGGAAGTGAGAGGAAAAGCCATGCCATTTTTCTCAAGGATTTTCAGCCATATGGCGGCCAGGACAAGACATGACATTAAAGCCGCAAGTGGTTTTAAATGGCTTCTTTTTTTCCTTTACAAATGTCTTTTTGTGCAAGGACAGTTCTAAACACGGGAAACACATGCCACTTCACAGGCATACTTTAGACACCCCCCAGGTACCATATTTAAAGGAAAATTTCACTTTTTTCTTTTTCACTTTATGCATCATTAAAATGACTTCTCCCGAAAAAACGTTAGTTTTTAAAAGTTCTTTTTGCATTGATATATGTCCCCTGGGGCAGGACCCGGGTCCCCAAACCTGTTTTATGACATTAACATGCATATTGGCCGTTGTAATTAGCAATTTTGATTTTGAACGTTCGCGTCCATTATAACGAATAGGGTTCGAAAATTCACGCAAACTTTCGGTCCGTTCGAAGGTTCTGGTGCGAACCGAACCCGGGGGTGTTCGGCTCATCCCTAACTCTGACTACAAACATAATTTGCTGCATAAACCTCCCAATCACCCCAAGCATAATACAATGTGCATGCATATCACAATAGAACATACACTATATATTGTCAAAAGTATTGAGACACCTGCCTTTACACGCACATGAACTTTATTGGCATCCCAGTCTTAGTCCGCAGGGTTCAATATTGAGTTGGCCCACCCTTTGCTGCTATAACCACTTCAACTCTTCTGGGAAGGCTGTCCACAAGATTTAGGAGTGTGTTTATGGTAATGTTTGACCATTCTTCCAGAAGTACATTTGTGAGGTCAGGCACTGATGTGGACAAGAAGGCCTGGCTCATAGTCTCCACTGTAATTAATCCCAAAGGTGTTCTAACGGGTTGAGGTCAAGACTCTGTGCAGGCCAGTCAAGTTCCTCCACCCCAAACTCACTCATCCGTGTCTTTATTTGATTCCATTTGATCACCAGAAATAAATGACATATTTTCACATGCAAAAAAATTGGTGCACATTGACCTGGAGCAGGGACTGACAGGGATATTTTTTTTTCTTGGGTAGCTGGATATCAGCTTTAACCACTTACTGACCGCCTGTATAGAAGTTTTACTGCTACAGGGTGGCAGCTGTTCGCCAAATTATGTATATACAGTATCTCACAAAAGTGAGTACACCCCTCACATTTTTGTAAATATTTTATATACTTCTTGGAAGAAGGTGTTACTTCCTAAGGAGTAGGGCCCACTTCACAATGTTAATATTTTAGTGTACAGTTAATTGCTGGAACTGTAGAGTATGTAAAAATATACTAATGTGAGTTTGCCTTATACACGCTTGTCTTCCTCAGCTGAGAGCAGTCAGTGTTCTAAATAGATATAAAGTATCTCACAAAGTGAGTACACCCCTCACATTTTTGTAAATATTTTATTATATCTTTTCATGTGACAACACTGAAGAAATGACACTTGGCTACAATGTAAAGTAGTGAGTGTACAGCTTGTATAACAGTGTGAATTTGCTGTCCCCTCAAAATAACTCAACACAGTCATTAAAGCGGAGCTTCACCCTAAAGTGGAACTTCCGCTCATTGGATTCCCCCCCCCCTTCCGGTGTCACAATTGGCACCTTTCGGGGGACAGGATACCTGTCTTTGACAGGTATCCTTTCCCACTTCCGGAAGTACACCGCGGCATGATGCGGCCGTGACATCACCGCAGGGCTCCCTCCTCCTCCTCCCTTGGCCGCTGGGCTAATAGGAGAGAGGAGATTGGCCTTGCGCATGCGCAGTAAGGGTTCCCGGCATGAAGGAAGGCTAAAGGCTACACTGCCGGCTTACCTTACCCGCAATGGCGACGGCAGCACCCGACAGCTGATGGAGACATCAGCTGCGGTGCCGACATCGAGGGACTGCAGGACAGGTAAGTGTCCATTTATTGAAAGCCAGCAGCTGCAGTATGTGTAGCTGCTGGCTTTTAATTTTTTTTTTTTTTCCGGAACACCCCTTTAATGTCTAAACCACTGTCAAAAAAAGTAAGTACACCCCTAAGTAAAAATATCCAAATAGGGCCCAATTAGCCATTTTCCCTCCTTGGTGTCATGTGACTCGTTAGTGTTAGAAGGTCTCAGGTGTGAAAGGGGAGCTAGTGTGTTATATTTGGTGTTATCACTCTCTCATACTGGTCACTGGAAGTTCAACATGGCACCTCATGGCAAAGAACACTCTTATTAGGATTTAAAAAAAGATTGCCAAGACCCTGAAACTGAGCTGCAGCACAGTGGCCTCAGAACAGGCCTCGCCATGGTTGACTAAAGAAGTTGAGTGCACGTGCTCAGCATCATATACAGAGGTTCTCTTTGAAATAGACGTATGGGTGCTGCCAGCATTGCTTCAGAGTTTGAAGGGGTAGCTGGTCAGCCTGTCAGTGCTCAGACCATATGTCGCACACTGCATTAAATTGGTCTGCATGGCTGTCATTCCAGAAGGAAGCCTCGTCTAAAGATGTTGCACAAGAAAGCCTGCATACAGTTTACTGAAGACAAGCAGACTAAGCACATGGATTACTGGAACCATGTCCTGTGGCCAAGATAAACTTATTTGGTTCAGATGGTGTCAAGTGTGTGGCGGCAACTAGGTGAAAAGTACAAAGACAAGTGTGTCTTGCCTACAGTCAAGCATGGTGGTTGGAGTGTCATGGTCTGGGGCTGCATGAGTGCTTCTGGCACTGGGGAGCTACAGTTCATTGAGGGAACCATGAATGCCAAAATGTACTGTGACATACTGAAGCAGAGCATGGTCCCCTCCCTCCAGAGACTGGGCCGCAAGGCAGTATTCCAACATGATATCGACCCCAAACACACCTCCAAGATGACCACTGCCTTGCTAATGAAGCTGAGGGTAGAGGTGATGGACTGACCAAGCATGTCTCCAGACCTAAACCCTATTGAGCATCTGTGGGGCATCCTCAAATGGAAGGTGGAGGAGCACAAGGTCTCTAACATCTACCAGCTCCGTGATGTCATCATGGAGGAGTGGAAGAGGACTCCGGTGGCAACCTGTGAAGCTCTGGTGAACTCCATGCACAAATAATGGTGGCCACACAAAATATTTACACTTTAGGTCCAATTTGGACATTTTCACTTATGGGTGTACTCACTTTTGTTGCCAGCGGTTTAGACATTAATGGCTGTGTGTTGAGTTATTTTGAGGGGACAGCAAATTTACACTGTTATACAAGCTGTACACTCATTACTTTACATTGTAGCAAAGTGTAATTTCTTCAGTTTTGTCACATGTAAAGGTATACTAAAATATTTACAAAAATGTGATGGGTGTACTTACTTTTGTGAGATACTGTATATGTGATCCCGCTCTTCCAGGTAGCAGGTGCGAATGCGTGCCACTGGCAGCTTGGTCCCGCTGTGATTATACACAGTGAAAGCCGATCAGCGGGTACTGTGGACTCGATGTCTGCTGGCACCTGCCAATCATTCGGTATAAAGGCAAAAGGGCAGTATATGTAAACAAGGCAGATTGCTATACGCTATAGACGCTATAACATTTGTGCAAACCAATCAATATAAGCTTATTGGGATTTTTTTTTACCAAAAAATATGTAGCAGAATACATATTGGCCTAAATTTATGAAGAATTGTATTTATTTTTTTATTGGATGTGTTTCATAGCAGAAAGTCAGTCTTTTTTTGTTTATAGCGCAAAAAAAAGTGATCAAATACCACCAAAAGAAATCTCCATTTGTGGGAAAAAGGACATACATTTTATTTGGATACAGTGTTGCAAGATCATGCAATTGTCAGTTAAAGTAACGCAGTGCTGTATCGCAACAAAAATGGTCTGGTCATGAAGGGGGTTAAATCTTTTGGAGTTGAAGTGGTTAAAATGTCACTAAGGCTCCATTCACACCTGAGTGATCCAGATTGCGGGGGGATTCACAGTGATTCTGCACACAATTCCAGACTGGTGGCAAAACACAGAACGCATTTGGTATGCCATTATTTCTTAATGGCACCCTAAATGCAGTGAGATTTTGCTGCGATTGTCGAGCAACAATATAACGTTAACCTTTTTGTATAAGAGCATTAGAGTTATGCCCATATAGGAAAACAAAGTCTCTGACACCAGCTACTTCCGAGACAAGGCTAGTCTTGTACCCAGCATCACATTGTCTTGTGTTCTGAAGAATGTGGCACGTAGGTTTGAATGAACAATGAATGTATATGGAAACAAGTGGGGGCATGTGGAATAGAAAGATCCCTGACATATACACTAGAACTTCTTCTTTGTTATGTTTTTTTACATTTACATTATACATTTCACCGTAGTTCCTTAGGACAGGGGTGCAAAAACAATTACAAAATAAATATTAATACAGAACATATAGTACATTTATTTAATTTTTTTTTGCTAAATTTCAAAACAAGGAAGGGTAGAGCCTCTTTTAAGTTTCAGTGCTATCTGTGTCCCCACTGGGAAATCTTTCTCTTCCTGTCTTCTTGTCCCAGTGACAGAAGTGCAGAGAGATGACTCCAAAAGGTAAAAGGACAAAAGTAATAACCAGTTTTAAATATAGTGGGAATAGCTTAGAACCTCTGTATGGTTTATATTGCTGCCTAAGGACTTGTTGAGATGTTTTCCCCTAAAGTGGTTGTAAAGTAGGGTTGCCACTAGGGTTGCACCGATACCACTTTTTTAAGACCGAGTACAAGTACCGATACTTTTTTTCAATACTCGCCGATACCGATTACCGATAATTGTTTTTAATGTCATGTGACAGTGGCACTAATATGCAGCACTGATGACGCGTGGACTGTCAGTAGTTTTTTTTTTTTTTTTATGTTATTTTTTTTTTTTACAATGCTTTTTTTTTTGGGGGGGGGGGGTACGGTGTCAGTGTGTTTTTTATTACATTTTTTAATTATTGTTACAATTTAACCTTTTAAATATTAATTTATGGAGTATATAGAGGGGGACAGGAGCGGAGTATACAGAGGGGGGACAGGAGTGGAGTATACAGAGGGGGGGACAGGAGCAGAGTATACAGAGGGGGGGACAGGAGCAGAGTATACAGAGGGGGGGACAGGAGCAGAGTATACAGAGGAGAACAGGAGCGGAGTATACAGAGGGGGACAGGAGCAGAGTATACAGAGGGGGGACAGGAGCAGAGTATACAGAGGGGGGACAGGACCAGAGTATACAGAGGGGGGACAGGACCAGAGTATACAGAGGGGGGACAGGAGCAGAGTATACAGAGGAGAACAGGAGTGGAGTATACAGAAGGGGGGACAGGAGCAGAGTATTCAGAGGGGGGGACAGGAGCAGAGTATACAGAGGGGGGACAGGAGCAGAGTATACAGAGGGGGGGACAGGAGCAGAGTATACAGAGGGGGGGACAGGAGCAGAGTATACAGAGGAGAACAGGAGTGGAGTATACAGAGGGGGGGGGACAGGAGCAGAGTATACAGAGGGGGGGACAGGAGCAGAGTATACAGAGGGGGGACAGGAGCAGAGTATACAGAGGGGGGACAGGAGCAGAGTATACAGAGGGGGGGACAGGAGCAGAGTATACAGAGGGGGGGACAGGAGGAGAGTATACAGAGTGGGGGACAGGAGCGGAGTATACAGAGGGGGGACAGGAGCGGAGTATACAGAGGGGGGACAGGAGCGGAGTATACAGAGTGGGGGACAGGAGCGGAGTATACAGAGGGGGGACAGGAGCGGAGTATACAGAGGGGGATCGGAGGAGCCTGGAGGAGGACACAAAGGGGGACTGGAGGAGTATATAGGGATAGTCAGGGGGTGATCGGTGCGGTGGTGGAGGGGAGTTACAAGCACCAATCCCCCCTGAATAGATTTCAATAAAGTAGCTGGAAGCCATGGAGGGGAAGGGAGGAGTAGCGGCATTTGCCTGAGTACTCGGGCAAATACTCGGTATCAGCACCGATACTGATACTAGTATCGGTGCAACCCTGGTTGCCACCCTTTCTTTAAGTCAAACCCGAACACTTTAGTGGCGCACAGCCATTTTTTTTAATAGTATATTATTATTATAATTATACAGGATTTATATAGTACCGACAGTTTGCGCAGCGCTTTACAACATGAGGGCAGACAGTACAATTACAATACAAATCAATACAGGAGGGATCAGAGGGCCCTGCTCATTGGAGCTTACAATCTAGAAGGGAGGGTCAATTGGAACAAAAGGTAATACTGTGGGGGGATGAGCTGATGGAGAAAATGAAAATACGGTTGTTGTTGTTAGGTGTGGGTAGGATATGCTTCTCTGAAGAGAAGGGTTTTCAGGGATTGTCTAAAAGCTAATAAAGTATAAACCAGTGGTCTCAAACGGGCAGCCCTCCAGCTGTTGTGAAACTACAAGCCCCATCATGCCTTTGCCTGTGGGAGTCATGCTTGTTACTGTCAGCCTTGCAATGCCTCATGGGACTTGTAGTTTCGCAACAGCTGGAGGGCCGCCAGTTTGAGATCCCTGGTATAAACTATACCTATATTTTGCGATTGAATAACATTTCTAATCATATAAAGTTAATCACAAGAATCCCCCTTTACATCAGACTCCACAGGTTCCCCTTTTATATCTGAATCCACAGAGTCCCCCTCCCTTACACTGTTAAGCCCCATACACACTATTAGATTTTCTGCATATTTTTGTCTTCAGATTTACTAAAACCATATAATATGAAGTCAAACCTGAAGAATTTCAATTTGTATGCAATCAGGCAGGCCCTTGCACTACATGGTTTTGGTAAATCTGAAGACAAAAATATGCAGAAAATCTAATAGTATGTGTGGGGTCTAAGGGGAGACTCTGCAGACTCTGATGTAAGGGAGAGCTTTGGGGACTCTAACATAAGGGATGCTCTGGGAACCATAATTTAAGGGGGAACACTGAGAACTTGGATGTGCGGAGAGGACTCTGATGTAAGGGGGAACACTATGGCCTCTGGTGTAAAGGGGGTGCTTTGAGAACCCTGATTTACCTTAGTGTACTCACTCAGGAGAGAGAAGGAGGGAGACTTCAGTCACAGACAGGGATGGATGGTGAGCTCACTCACCCCTTGGCTGTCAGTACCTCTCATCCAGATGTATCTGAGGCTGTTGGGCTTCAAATTTCCCACCCCCACTTTCCTTTTCAGAGGGTCGAGCCTTCTCTCCTCTCTGTGAGTGGGGGGGGGGGCTATTAGTGCTGGCTTTGGGCAGTGTGAAAGAGAGGGTAACAGATACTCTTGGCTTAGAAAACTGCAGCCAGCAACCCTGCTAGGAAGCCATAGTCTGGTCTGAATAATGTGTCCAGGTGGCAACCCTATTGTAAAGGCACAAGGTTTTTTACCTTCATGGATTCTATCCATGAAGGTAAAAAACCTTCTGTGTGCAGCAGCCCCCCAGCCCCCCTAATACTTACCTGAGCCCCCTCCTGGTCCAGTGATGTCCAGGAGAGCCTTGTTTCTCCAGGGACTTGCACTTCTGATTGGCTTTTGGTAGCAGGGGGAGCCATTGGCTCCCACTGCTGTCAATCACAGGCAGTGAGCCAATCAATATATGGAGGGGGCAGGGCCAAGCCACGGCTCTGTGTCTGAATGGACACACAGAGCAGCGGCTTGGCTCAGGTGCCCCCATAGCAAGCTGCTTGCTGTGGGGGCACTTGGCAGAAGGGAGGAGCCATGAGCGCTAGTGGGGGACCTGGAGAGTGGAGAGGAGAGTCTGGACTGCTCTGTGCAAAATCACTACACAGAGTAGGTAAGTAGAGTTTTTTTATAAAAAACAAGACTTTAGCATCACTTTAATACGCTGACCCCGTGACAGCATTGTCACCAGTAATTTAAACAGTCCCATGTTTGTCCCTGAAAATGCCCTTAATTTTTGATATTATTTCTGTTTAATGCAACTTCTATTCACACTTTAACCACTTCAGCCCCGGAAGGTTTTACCCCCTTAATGACCAGAGCGTTTTTTGCAATACGGCACTGCGTCGATTTAACTGACAATTGCGCGGTCGTGCGACGTTGTACCCAAACAAAATTGACGTCCTTTTTTCCCACAAATAGAGCTTTCTTTAGGTGGTATTTGATCACCTCTGTGGTTTTCATTTTTGTCGATATAAACAATAAAATAGCGACAATTTTTTTTACTTTCTGCTATAATACTTATCCAAAAAAATATATAAAAAAAACGAATTTATTCATCAGTTTAGGAGGATATATATTCTTCTACATATTTTTGGTTAAAATTTTTTGCAATAGGCGTATATTGATTGGTTTGTGCAAAAGTTATCGCTTTAGGGACTTTTATTTATTTTTATTGTTTTTACTGGTAATGGCAGCGATCTGTGTTTTTTAGCGGGACTGCGACATTGCGGCGGATAAATCTGACCCCCAAATGACACTTTTTGGGAACCAGCAGGGGCGTAACTAGAAAACACAGGGCCCATAGCAAAATGTTGTATGCCCCCCCCCCCCTGAAAACAGCCCCCCCCCCCCCCCCCCAAAAAATGTACTAATGCCATTGAACAACAGATTACCACACCCATGTTGCACAGTACCCAGGCAACAGCTTATATTAATTTCGAACAACAAAATATGCAGTATACTGTATGCAGCCCCTGAAGGACACACATTGCTGACCTCCATACCTTCTAACCAATTTCTGTTCTGATTAAACTTATGTGTAAATTCAAGTAGAGGAGAAATAACACAGCAATGATGAACAGTGGCCCTAATGGTAGTTTGATCAAGTTTATTCTTAAGGTCTTAGGAACATCTGCACCCTTGAACCTGGCATTGCTCTCCCTCTCTTTGTGCCGAAATGATCCTAATGAAAAAATATAGCAAACATTTTCTTCACAAAAATAGCAAAACAGTGCAAAACAGATGACAGTCTCCCGCTCCCTTCCTACCTCCTGTCCAGACTCCAGAGCCTCCTCATGTGCCAAACATGATGTCCCTTCAAAGGCGCGCTTGAGCGTTCTGCCCCACCCACTCTGCTCCCGCCCAATCTGCTCTCTGCCCCTGCCTCCTGCTGTATGCGGCTGCATGTGTCGGGACAGGGCCGGACTCGCTGGGCCCGGGAGGCTTATCATGTAAACTTACATTCCTCATCCTCACCCAGGGGCAGATCCAGAGTATAGTTTCGGGAGGGGCGCTGCCAGAATTTTTTTTTTGGGGGGCATCGGGGGCATTAATCGGGGCAATGACTGATGTTGGCGCTTCAATCATCATGGCACCATGGTTGTTATGGTGTCAGGATAATTGAAACACATTTCTATTATTACATTGTTATATAAAATGAAATAGTTCAACTCACCATAATGCAGAATCAGTGGGAGTGTGTCACTTGCCACCGTCGCCTACCACCAGATGCAGATTGTCACTTGTCACACGTTGCAGATTGTCACTTGCCACGCCATCTGCCACAAGTTGCGGATTGTCACTTGCCACAAGTTGCGGATTGTTCACTTGCCATGTCACCTTCCACAAGTTGCGGATTGTCACTTGCCACGTCACAATCCACACATTGTGGATTGTCACTTGCCACGTCACCTGCCACACGTTGCAAATTGTCCACTTGCCACGTCACCTGCCACCCATTGCGGATTGTCCACTTGCCACGTCACCTGCCACCCATTGCGGATTGTCCACTTGCCAAGTCACCTGCCACACATTGCAGATTGTCCACTTGCCACGTCACCTGTCACAAGTTGCGGATTGTCACTTGCCACGTCACCTGCCACACCTTGCAAATTGTCCACTTGCCACGTCACCTGCCACACGTTGCAAATTGTCCACTTGCCACGTCACCTGCCACCCATTGCGGTTTGTCCACTTGCCACGTCACCTGCCACAAGTTGCGGATTGTCACTTGCCACAAGTTGCGGATTGTCACTTGCCACATGTCGCGGATTGTCCACTTGCCACGTCACCTGCCACCCATTGTGGATTGTCCACTTGCCAAGTCACCTGCCACACATTGCAGATTGTCCACTTGCCACGTCACCTGTCACAAGTTGCGGATTGTCACTTGCCACGTCACCTGCCACACGCTGCAAATTGTCCTCTTGCCACGTCACCTGCCACCCATTGTGGTTTGTCCACTTGCTATGTCACCTGCCACAAGTTGCGCATTGTCACTTGCCACAAGTTGCGCATCATCACTTGCCACGTCACCTGCCACAAGTTGCGTATTGTCCACTTGCCACAAGTTGCGTATTGTCCACTAAGGTGGGGACATTCCAAGGCATTTAGAAAGAGGCACAGTGAGGTTTTTGAAGTTGTAATTTTTTCCCACTTTTTTTTTCACAAAATTGTCATATTATCAGGTTATTTCTCACACACAGCATATGCATACCACAAATTACACCCTAAAATACATTCTGCTACTCCTAAGTATGGCGATACCACATGTGTGAGACTTTTACACAGCGTGGCACCATGGTTGTTATGGTGTCAGGATAATTGAAACACATTTCTATTATTACATTGTTATATAAAATGAAATAGTTCAACTCACCATAATGCAGAATCAGTGGGAGTGTGTCACTTGCCACCGTCGCCTACCACCAGATGCAGATTGTCACTTGTCACACGTTGCAGATTGTCACTTGCCACGCCATCTGCCACAAGTTGCGGATTGTCACTTGCCACAAGTTGCGGATTGTTCACTTGCCATGTCACCTTCCACAAGTTGCGGATTGTCACTTGCCACGTCACCTGCCACACATTGTGGATTGTCACTTGCCACGTCACCTGCCACACGTTGCAAATTGTCCACTTGCCACGTCACCTGCCACCCATTGCGGATTGTCCACTTGCCACGTCACCTGCCACCCATTGCG
>CM053037.1:94726758-94772050 GCA_028564925.1 Lithobates sylvaticus
CCCGCCCCCCTCTGACGCATGGGGACGTCATGGGGAATTCCCTATGGCTTTCCCCATGACGTCAGAGGGGGGCGGGATCAGAAGGTGGCCCCGCCCTCCGTTATAAAAGACCTGTCAGACGCAGCGAAGCCTCACACAGCGGGAGCCTCCCATTGCGTGGAGCGGCTCAAGAAGAGACGCCGACGCCATGGAAGAAGATGCCGCACGAGAAGACCAGAGCAAGAAGTGGATCGGAGGAAGAAGAAGTTGGAAGAAGAAGATGGAAGAAGATGCCGGAAGGAGAAGATGAAGAAACCAAAGGATGAAGAAAGGAAGAAGGAAGAAGACCAAAAAAAGAAGATGAAAGAAGATTTTAATAAAGGAATTGTCAAAGACCGTCTCCTGTCATTTTTACCATTTTTGACACTTTTTTGGTGAAATTGTAGGAGTACCCCTTACCATTTCACATGGGGGGGGGGGGGGCGGGATCTGGTGGTCCCCTTGTTAAAGGGGGCTTCCAGATTCCGATAAGCCCCCTGCCCGCAGACCCCCACAACCAATGGCCAGGGTTGTGGGGACGAGGCCCTTGTCCTCATCAACATGGGGACAAGGTGCTTTGGGGGTCTCAGACCCCCAAAGCACCCTCCCAATGTTGAGGGCATGTGGCCTGGTACGGTTCAGGAGGGAGGGGGGGCGCTTTCGTCCCCCCCTCTTTTCCTGCGGCCTGCCAGGTTGCGTGCTCGGATAAGGGTCTGGTATGGATATTGAGGGGGACCCCACGCCATTTTTTGGGGGGGGTTTTGGCCGGGGTTCCCCTTAAAATCCATCCCAGACCTCAAGAGTTCGGTATGGATTTTGAGGTGGACCCCACACCATTTTTTTTTTGGCTGGGATCCCCCTTAATATCCATAGCAGACCTGAAGGGCCTGGTTATTGAATTTGGGGGGACCCCTACGCTTTTTTCTTTTTTTCTTTTTTTTTTTTTTATCAATTACTTTTTTTTTATGAATGGCTTTCAATGTATGACTGTTCTCTGTGTTACGGGAGCCGTCAATTCATTAGCCGCGAGTGATTTTAAATAGCTTTTTTTCCTGCAAAAATTACACTTTTTGCAGGGACAGTTCTAAGCACAGGAAACATGCGCCCCTTCACAGGCATACTATAGACACCCCCCAGGTACGAAATTTAAAGGAATATTACACTTTTATTGTTTCACTTTAAGCATTATTAAAATCACTGCTCCTGAAAAAAACGTCAGTTTTTTAAAAAAAAATTTGCATTGATACATGTCCCCTGGGGCAGGACCCAGGTCCCCAAACACTTTTTATGACAATAACATGCATATTAGCCTTTAAAATTAACACTTTTGATTTCGAACGTTCGCATCCATTGTAACTAATAGGGTTCTTATGTTCGCACAGACTTTAGGTCCGTTCGTGGGTTCTGGTGCGAACCGAACCCGGGGGTGTTCGGCTCATCCCTACTCATCTGCCACATAGTCGCCCAATTAGACAGAGCATTGAGGTCGGCGTGTAAATTGGTGACCTCCTGTAAGGACGTTATTCCACTGCATACCTTGGTGTCATCTGCAAAGACAGAAATTTTACTTTTGATCCCAGACCCAATATCATTTATAAATATATTAAAAATTAAGGGTCCCAGCACTGAACCTTGGGGTACACCACTGCAGGGGCAGACTGACAACTCATGGGGCCCCAGGCAATAGGAGATTATGGGGCCCCCAGGCAATCAGAGATTATGGGGCCACACAGTATACAATCACACAGTATACACATACATGTTTCTATTGGCTGAGAAGGTACTAGAGAGGTGGGGCAGCTATAATCTCGGGATTTTTAGACCAAAAGGATGTCGGTAAGGGACATTTCAGAAACAGATGTTAAAAAAAAATGATTTTTACATACTGTCCCTGGTTTTACTGAGGCTGGCAACCCTGATGGGGCCCCCTAGTGGCCCGGGGCCCTCGGGAAGTGCCCGAGTGGCCGAATGGTCAGTCCGCCCCTGCACCACTGATAACCTTAGACCATTCAGAGTAAGAATCATTATTCACTACTCTCTGAATTCTGTCATTTAGCCAGTTTTCTATCCATTTACAAACTGATATTTCCAAGCCTGTAGACCTTACCTTACACATGAGCCGTATGTGGGGAACTGTATCGAACGATTTTGCAAAATCCAAGTATACCACGTCCACAGCCATGCCTCTGTCCAAGGTTTTACTTACCTCTTCATAAAAAGAAATCAGGTTTGTCTGACAACTTCTGTCTTTCATCAACCCATGCTGTCTGTTGCTTAAAATGTTTTTTTCCCAGCAAGAACTCGTCTATATGGTCTTTTATTAAACGCTCCAGTATCTTCCCGACTATAAAAGTTAAACTAACAGGTCTATAGTTACTTGGTAAAGACTTTGTTCCCTTTTTAAATATAGGCACCACGTTCGCCCTGCGCCAATCCAGTGGTAATATTCCTGTCCTTAATGAGTCCCTAAAAATTAAATACAATGGCTTTGAAATTACAGAGCTCAATTCTTTTAGGATCCGTGGGTGGATGCCATCTGGTCCAGGTGCTTTATCCACCTTTATTCTGTCTAAATATTTCTGGACCATATCACTTTTGAGCCATTGTAGATCATTCGGGGCTGTGTCAATACCACCCCCATTATGGACATGAGCTCCCCCATGCTCTTTTGTATACACAGAGCTGAAGAAATTATTTAATAAATTAGCCTTCTCTTTGTCCCCAGTCACCCACTCTAGATTATTTTGTAAAGGGCTTACATGCTCAGACCTGACCTTTTTACTATTAATATATTTGAACCATTTTTTGGGGTTTGTCCTACTATCTTTTGCAATCTGTCGTTCGTTTTGAATTTTTGCATCCTTGATTTCCTTTTTACATATTCTGTTAAATTCTTTGTAACATTTAAACAACACTAGTGTTCCTTCATTTTTATATTTTTTAAAAGCTCTTTTCTTATTGTTATAGCCACATATGTTTTATTTTAAGCCTTTTAAACTTATTGCCCATGGGAATATACTTTGCAGTGAGGTCCCAAACAGTCTTTTAGAAGAATTCCCATTTCTGTTCTGTGCTCATTGATGCCAATATTTCCTCCTAGTCTAAGTCCTGGAGAGCAGCCCTCATCCTTGGAAAATTTGCTCTCTTGAAGTTGAGTGTTTTTATCTTTCCTGTATGTATTTCTTGCTTACAGCTAACATCAAATGAAATCATGTTATGATCACTGCTACCCAGGTGTTCCTTTATCTGAACATTAGTAATAAGCTCTGCATGGTTTGAGATTACCAGATCCAGCAGAGCATCATTCCTAGTTGGGGCCTCAATAAACTGGACTATAAAATTGTCCTGTAATAGGTTTATAAATGTTTGCCCTTTAACTGTCCCAGCAGTGCCATTACTCCAGTCAATTTCTGGGTAGTTAAAATCCCCCATTATTATCACCATCCCAGCCCTTGCAGCCCTTTCCATCTGTGCACGGAGCTGAGTCTCCACCTCCTCGTGAACATTGGGTGGTCTATAACAAACTCCAATGATTAACTTTGAACTACGCACATCTATATGCAGTTCCACCCATAATGCTTAAGACTCATCACACTCTCCATCAACCAGGTCCTCTTTCACGCTTGCTTTGAGACCCCTTCTCACATAGAGACAGACCCCGCCACCATTCCTTTTTAACCTGTCTCTCCGAAAGAGTGCATAGCCAGGAATATTAATAGCCCAGTCATGTGAAGATTGAAGCCAAGTTTCAGCAATACCAATTACATCATAGCTCTCCTCATGCACCAGAGCTTCCAACTCACCTATTTTGCTTGGCAGACTTCTGGCATTGGTGAACAAACACTTTAATGCATTACTACATTTTGCTCTGGTGTTTTTCATATAATTTTTAGTAGTACAAATGGCACTATAGTTTCCAATGGTGGTTTGCAACATGGGAAATTTCTTGTCACCTGCCATAACCCTCCTCTATCTATTCCCATTCCACCCTCCATTAATGTCTGACCCCTAACTAACCTGTCTGCCTGATGTAATTTTAGTTCACCCTCCCCCTCAATCCTAGTTTAAATACTCCTCCAGCCTTCCCATAAACTTCTTCCCCAGCACAGCAGACCCCCTTCCATTCAAGTGCAAACTGTCTTTAGCATATAGGTTGCACCCCAATGAAACCCAAATACCTCCTCCCTACACCAGGTCTTTAGTCACGCATTCAGCTCTCTAATCACCCCCTGTCTTTCCTGTGTTGCGCATGGCACAGGCAATATTTTAGAGAATATCACCTTGGAGGTCCTTCCCTTCAACTTGCAGCCTAGTTCTTTAAATTGATTCTTAAGGAGCCTCCACCTTCCATGTATACTGTCATTGGTTCCAACGTGGACCAAGACAGCTGGGTCATGCCCAGCCCCTTTCAGTAATTTATCCACCCGGTCCACCACATGCCGAACCCTAGCACCAGGGAGACAGCAAAACATTCGGTTGAGGCAATCCTGGTGACAAATTATTCTATCAGTCCTTCTGATTATAGAATCCCCTATTACCACCAACTGTCTAGGCCTACCTGCACTCCCCTCACCACCTCTACTAGATGGTCTGCTCTCTCCGCTTTTAGGGGTAGCAGTGACATCTAGGGCTGCCACCTCTGTGTTTGCCACCTCCACATCTTCACCCAACTTGGCAAATTTGTTTTGATGCACAAATACAGGATTGGCCTTCCTTTTTTGCGAGCCCCTTCCACTCCCTCTAACTACATTAACCCATCTTCCTATCTGATAATCCTGACTTGCCCCTCCACCCTCCACCCTCCACATCACCCCTACTGACCATCTGCTCAGCGAGCAGAGGACCCCTTTCAAGGTTGTCCTTTCCGCCCAGTGTTGCAACTTGCTCCTCCAGATCTCTAATGCTAGCTTCCAGAAGGGCAACCCGCTCACATCTGTCACAGCGGTATCCATCCTGGAGCTGTTGCACCAATTTTGCATACATGTGGCACACTGTGCACTGAGCAAAGCCTCCAACCCTGCTAGCACTCATTTCCCAGTTACAATATAATTGCTTGTAGGAAGTTTAAGATGTCACAGGTTAGAAGACTCCTGTCTTAACTCCTGTTTTAAACTCTGGTTTTAACTCACCACTTAGAATAGTTCCACTAAGGCCGCGTACACACGAAGGGACAATCCCGCGGGATTATCCTCTGGACTGAAGTCCAGCGGATAATCCCCTCGTGTGTGGGCGCCGGCGGACTTTTTGGCGCCAAAGTACGGCGGACTAAAGTTTCAGGTTTTGTTTTCAAATTATCCGCTGGACTTGGAAGTCCAGCGGACAATCCCGCCGTTAGTGGGCAAGTCCGCGGGACTTTTGAAATGAAGGGACTTGCCGCTCATCGGCAAGTCCGTTCATTTAGCACGTGACTTCAGGTTACGTAGCTAGCGTAGGCAGTAAATGCCGCCGCGCTAGCTCCGCAAGCTGGCATGGATTTAAAGGGAATCCCCACGCCGAAAAAACGGCGTGGGGGTTCCCCCAAATCCATGTCAGACCCTCATCCGAGCACGCAGCCTGGCAGGCCAGGAAAGGGGTGGGGACGAACGAGCGCCCCCCCCCCTCCTGAGCCGTACCAGGCCGCGTGCCCTCAACATGGGGGGTGCCCTGGGGAAAGGGGGGCCGTGCGGCCCCCCCACCCCAAAGCACCTTGTCCCCATGTTGATGAGGACAAGGGCCTCTTCCCGACAACCCTGGCCGTTGGTTGTCGGGGTCTGCGGGCGGGGGCTTATCGGAATCTGGGAGCCCCCTTTAATAAGGGGCCCCCCAGATACCGGCCCCCCACCCTATGTGAATGAGTATGGGGTACGATGTACCCCTACCCATTCACCTAAGGTGTAAAATGTAAAGTAAAAAAAAACACCCACACTTTTGAAAAAATAGTTTATTGCACTGCTCCGGGGGTCTTCTTCCGTCTTGGGGGTCTTCTCGCCGGACTCCCCCCCATTTACCAAGCTCTTTTACCGAGCGAGGGGAGTCCGGCTACCTTCTTCGTCGTCGCCGCCGTGTGGGGGTCTCGATCCGCCTTCGGGGGTCTTCTTCCGTCTTGGGGGTCTTCTCGCCGGACTCCTCCCCTCTCTTCTGCTCTTTTACCTAGCTCTTTCACGAGGGGAGGAGTCCGGCTACCTTCTTCGTCGTCGCCGCCGTCGTCTGGGGGTCTCGATCCGCCTTCGGGGGTCTTCCGGGGGTCTCTTCTGTTCTTGCGGCGGTCGTCGTCTTCCGCGCCGCCGGCGCCTTGTCCTTCTTCTTGTCCTTCTTGTTCTTCTTCTTCTTCCGATGTTGACCCGTCGCTGTCTCTGCCCGGAATGCCTGTGCCGATCTGCGCTCGGACTTATATAGGGACATGGGGGACAGGGTCACATGCACATGTCACATGGTGACCCCGCCCCCTTGTGTTGTCACAGTCCCGGAGGATGCTGGGACTGTGACATCGCAAGGGGGCGGGGTCACCATGTGACATGAACATGTGACCCTGTCCCCCATGTCCCTATATAAGTCCGAGCGCAGATCGGCACAGGCATTCCGGGCAGAGACAGCGACGGGTCAACATCGGAAGAAGAAGAAGAACAAGAAGGACAAGAAGAAGGACAAGGCGCCGGCGGCGCGGAAGACGACGACCGCCGCAAGAACAGAAGAGACCCCCGGAAGACCCCCGAAGGCGGATCGAGACCCCCAGACGACGGCGGCGACGACGAAGAAGGTAGCCGGACTCCTCCCCTCGTGAAAGAGCTAGGTAAAAGAGCAGAAGAGAGGGGAGGAGTCCGGCGAGAAGACCCCCAAGACGGAAGAAGACCCCCGAAGGCGGATCGAGACCCCCAGACGGCGGCGACGACGAAGAAGGTAGCCGGACTCCCCTCGCTCGGTAAAAGAGCTTGGTAAATGGCGGGGGAGTCCGGCGAGAAGACCCCCAAGACGGAAGAAGACCCCCGGAGCAGTGCAATAAACTATTTTTTCAAAAGTGTGGGTGTTTTTTTTTACTTTACATTTTACACCTTAGGTGAATGGGTAGGGGTACATCGTACCCCATACTCATTCACATAGGGTGGGGGGCCGGTATCTGGGGGGCCCCTTATTAAAGGGGGCTCCCAGATTCCGATAAGCCCCCGCCCGCAGACCCCGACAACCAACGGCCAGGGTTGTCGGGAAGAGGCCCTTGTCCTCATCAACATGGGGACAAGGTGCTTTGGGGTGGGGGGGCCGCACGGCCCCCCTTTCCCCAGGGCACCCCCCATGTTGAGGGCACGCGGCCTGGTACGGCTCAGGAGGGGGGGGGGGCGCTCGTTCGTCCCCACCCCTTTCCTGGCCTGCCAGGCTGCGTGCTCGGATGAGGGTCTGACATGGATTTGGGGGGAACCCCCACGCCGTTTTTTCGGCGTGGGGATTCCCTTTAAATCCATGCCAGCTTGCGGAGCTAGCGCGGCGGCATTTACTGCCTACGCTAGCTACGTAACCTGAAGTTACGTTCGAAATGAACGGACTGCTCCGTGTGTGGGCAAGTCCGTTCATTTTCAAAAGTCCCGCGGACTTTTGGCCGGCGGATTATCCGCTGGAGAAGTCCGTGCGTGTGTGGGCAAGTCCACACCCTCGGAAAGTCCAGCGGACCTAGCCGGAAAGTCCAGCGGATTGTCCGCTGGACTTAGGTCCGCCGGGAAAAGTCCGTACGTGTGTACGAGGCATAACTCTGGTTTTAACTCACCACTTAGAATAGTTCCACTAACTCTGGTTTTAACTCACCACTTAGAATAGTTCCACTTGGACGGAGTTCCACCAGACTCAAAGATGAGCAGGCTCACAATGAGCTCTACACAAGATTATATAGGCCTCAAGCACCTGTGACCAATTAACCACTCCCCTTAATTAAAAAAATGTTTAAAAAGTGTCAGAAAAGGGTATTAAAAAGCTACAAGGAAAAGGCCCAGAAAGAACCTAAAAAATGCAATCCAGCAATCACCAGCAGTCAAAAAGCAAGACTTGTTCACTGTCCACACAGTGTCCCCACTGTTTAGCTTCCAACCAAAAGATGTCATGGTGATTACTATAGAATGGTCAGAGTCGTCATGGTTAAATAAATCAGCATCGGCTTTATTTCATGCATCAAAAATACACATTTGATATCTAACCTACCACTTCTTCAGTTAAAGAGGAAGTAAACCCTAATGTGTTTACTTCCTCTTTGTTTCCCTGCAAAGGTAAAGCATAATGGAATACTATGCATTGCATAGTAGTCAATTATGTGTCACTTACCTGACACAGGAGACAGCAAAGTCACCGCTGTCCCCTTGTGTACAGAGCCTCCATCTTCGTGGGTCTCGCGGCTCCGGCGCTGTCACTTGACGGCGCCGCGATGACGTCACTCCCGCGCATGCGCGCGGGAGCTGCCACTCGCGGCATATCGCCGCTGAGCCACCACTCGCGCAAGCAACGTAGACAGCGGTGCCTGTCTTTTGGTAAATATCTCCTAAACCGTGTAGGTTTAGGAGATATTTATTGGACCTACAGGTAAGCCTTAATCTAGGCTTACCTGTAGGCCAAAGTGGTTTGTAAGGGTTTACAGTTTAACACTTTTTAGCATGCATTAGAGTTCAAAAAAAAAATCTAGGGGTATGTTTATTAAACAGAGATAATCTCATTTCAGTTCTCAGAAGTTCTCAAAAAAATATCATCTCCTCTGGTACCCTGTTTATGAAGCGGAGAACATTTGTTCTCAGAAGGAGACGAGAGACGTTTTTCCTCTGAGAACAGCTGAGGTCTGTATAGAAGGGGAGGGCTGCCTGTGATCTCGTGAGATATTGTGTGATTACAGAGCAGCTGAGCTTAAAATTTAAAACCAAGGTAAAAAGTGAAACCAAAGTTGGTAGCGTTTTTGTCAAATGGCAAAATGTGCAGGTAAATGCATGTCTGCTAACCACATTTGTGGTGACCATAACAATGAATGGCACCCAAAAGTGCACTGCGTATTTTGACACAACGTTAGCGCAATTTGGAATGGCGGCAAGAATTGTGCAATTCTGCCAACCATTCTGCATTGCTCAGATGTAAATGGGTCCTAGCCCTAGGAGACAATATATTATTACTATAGTGCGTGTGTGTGTGTTTGTATACAGGTATACACTCTATGTATCTTGGAAGGCCAGTATGGAGGCCGGAGTTTATGGGAGGAGTCAGGGGGGTATTTAGCAGCCCACTCATCTGTGGTCTTTGTCAGTTCCTGTGCGCGATTCATTACCTCATTAGGCCGACTCTTCCACTCTGGGTTCGTGAGTTGCGTGTCCGAACTTCCAGAGGCTTTCGGTTCTCCATTCATGGTTCTTCATAGATCGAGTCTCGCTCAACTCTCGCAGGTAGGATTTGTATATAATTTCTTAATTTCACGTGTAGTCGTTGTTTTGTTAGGTACCCCATATCATCGAGGCCCCGCAACGAAACTTCCGAGTCATTAGTTAAGTCTCCGTGCGCAGTCTTATTTAGCCTCATGCTAACCACAAACTCGTGGCTCAGTTTGTTGAGCACAAAACCCGAGCCGATTCACATCAGTTTCATTCATACATTCTTTCATCGTTACACGCTACGAAGTCGGTCCATTTCATTTAAACACTGTGAGGGTTATTTACTAAAGACAAATCCACTTTGCACTACAAGTGCAAACTACAAGTGCAAAATGCACTAGAAAGTGCAGTCGCTGTAAATCTGAGGGGAAGATCTGAAATGAGGGGACGCTCTGCTGATTTTATTACCTAATCATGTGCAAGCTAAAATGTTGTTTTTTTATTTTCCTTGCATGTCCCCCTCGGATCTACAGCGACTGAACTTCCAAGTGCACTTTAATTGCAATTTCAAGTGCACTTTGCACTTGTAGTTTGCACTTGTAGTGCAAAGTGGATTTGCCTTTAGTAAATAACCCCCATTGCATAATTTTAGTTATTCTAGTTCGTATACCCCCTTGGCTGTTCCGAATCCAGTCCCATGGCACAGTGGCAGCATTTGAAGGCACAGCGAGATTGTTTGATGGGCACAGTGGGAGCATTTGATGGCACAGTGGGAGCATTTCATAGCACAGTGGGAGCATTTGATATGGCACGGTGGCTGCGTTTGATGAGCACAGTGATGGCAATTGATGGGTACAGTTGCTGTGTTTGATGGCACAGTGGCGGCAATTGATGGGCACAGTGGTTGCGTTTGATGGTACAGTGGCGGCAATTGATGGGCATAGTGGTTCCGTTTGATGGCACAGTGGCTGTGTTTGATGGTACAGTGTCGCCATCAGGGGGGTACAGCCGATACAACTGTAAGGGGCCCCAGGGCCTGAGGGGCCCGCCCAGCCCAGAAGAAGGCAGGGCGGGTGAAGAGGAGCTGTGTTGTGCACTATAGAAACAATCTCGCAGCTCCTGCTGCTCTCTGTGTCATTGAGCTCAGACATCAAGCTCTTTACTGCCACCTCCGGCTACTATGTGCATGTGCACCCCCCCCCTGTAAGCTGCCTGTACTGTGCTCCTCTGTCTCAGCAACATGTCAGCTTTGTGAAAACAAGCTTGGACTAGGTAGGAAGATTTCCTTTACAAGTATGGGCTGTGAAGGAAAGTGAGGGGGGCTGTTTGTGTACAGGGAGGGGCGAGAGTCTTGTGTGTTTAAATATTTGTTTACATATGTGTGGGGCTGACATATATATATATAAATATATACAGGTGGGGGTGACATATATACAGGTGGGGGGCTGGCATATATACAGGTGTGAGGGGGCTGGCATATATACAGGTATAAGGGGGCTGGCATATATACAGGTGTGGGTGGGGCTGGCATATATACAGGTGTGGAGGGGCTGACATATATACAGGTGTGAGAGGGGCTGGCATATATACAGGTGTGGGGGGGCTGACATATATACAGGTGTGAGAGGGGCTGGCATATATACAGGTGTGGGGGGCTGACATATATACAGGTGTGGGGGGGCTGGCATATATTCAGGTGTGGGAGGGCTGACATATATACAGGTGTGGGGGGGGCTGGCATATATACAGGTGTGGGGGGGCTGATATATATACATGTGTCAGAGGGGCTAGCTTATATACAGGTGTGAGTGGGGCTGGCATATATATACAGGATGGAGGGTGAGATATATACAGGATTGACGGGGGCTGAGTGCGTACAGGTGAGGTGGCCAGTGTGTTGATTCAGTGGGATGGCCCATGGGCAAGCCCTGGGGAATGTGGGTGGTCAGGCTCGGGGGGCCCAGGCCTAAAGCTGTGTAAGGGGCCCAAACATTTCTGATGGCTGCCCTGGCTGCGTTTGATGGCATAGTGAGGCTGCAATTGATGGGTTTTTTTTCAGAATTGTTCAGTTTGTTTGCGCCCCCCAAAAATTTTCAGCACTAGCCGCCACTGATATCAAGAGGATCTAGATTCCCCTCTGGTTTGCAGAGGGCAGTGTGAACTGCCTGCAAGTGACATGCAATTTGCGCTGGTTTCCACATCGCATATGTGTGAACCCAGCCTTAGAGATCACTAAGCCCAAGAACAAAAATGTAATATGTTGCTTAGATGTGGTGGATTAAATGCATCAACTTTCTTTTTTCAGGATAAGAACATTTTCAGCAGTTATAGAAAATATCTGTTGATTCTACCAGAAATATAGTGTCTTTGTCACTTCCTGTGAGCTGCACAAAAAAATATATTCCTTGCTAGCTATTTTCTGTAAACTACCGATTGCCTTGCCCTCCACTTGGTGGAGATGAAGAAATATGAACAATTTTGAATTCCATATCAGGAGACCATTGCTCCCTTCATAGATATGTTGAAGGAGTGATTTAGTCACCCCTTCGGGGGCCAGGGGATCATGTGGGATCACATGTTGACAATGTAGACAAAGCTGTTATGAATGAATTCATTCATAACAGCTCTGCTTCCTGTATTAGTGAGCTGTGATTGGCCCATAGCTATCACATGATACCTGGGCCAAACACAACAATTTGTACCATGTAGTTAGCTGTAGCAAATCACGGATCACTAGTAATTGCAGCTGTCATGAATGTAATCCATTGTTGAAAGCATTGCTGTTACCAGTGGCGGCCGGTGGTATTTTTCTCGGGGGGTGAGGGGGCAGCAAACAGTGCACAGCCAGCCACCTTACCCTGGGCAGCACGTCCCTCCGGGCGACTGGCTTCCCCTGTATTTCCTTCTCGGAATCATGGATGTGTCCTTGCCATCCGTCTCCTCCTCTGCACCACGGCAGTGTCCTTGCCGTGCGTCTCCTCCCTCGTCCAATTGGGTAGCTTCTCCTTTCAGCCAATTGGGAAACGGGTCTCAGGACCCGCTTCCTGATTGGCTAAGAGGCAGAATCAGTGTTACAATATGGAAATGGAGCGAGTACAAAGAAGGGCAACAAAGCTAATAAAGGGTCTAGAGGACATTAGTTATGAAGAAAGGTTGCGAGCACTGAACTTATTCTCTCTGGAGAGAGATGCTTGAGAGGGGATATGATTTAAATTTACAAATACCATACTGGTGACCCCACAATAGGGATAAAACTTTTTTGCAAAAGGGAGTTTAACAAGACATGTGGCCACTCATTAAAATTAGAAGAAAAGAGGATTAACCTTAAACTACGTAGAGGGTTCTTTACTGTAAGAGTGGCAAGGATGTGGAATTCCCTTCCACAGGCGGTGGTCTCAGCAGGGGGCATCGATAGTTTTAAAAAACGATTAGATAAGCACCTGAAAGACCGCAATATACAGGGATATACAATGTAATACTGACATATAATCACACACATAGGTAGGACTTGATGGACTTGTGTCTTTTTTCAACCTCACCTACTATGTAACTATGTAACTTCAAAAAACTCACCATGTCTTTTTCTAAATGCCTCAAACTGTTTACTATCCAAAAAGGGGTAATTTGGGGGGAATGTTGTTGTACTGTCCTAGTATTTTAAGGGACTCAAGAAATTAGATAGGCCGTCAGTACATCAGGATTAATACATTTTTCAATTTTGAAATATATACAACCATAGTTTGTAGGTGCTATAACTTTAACACAAACCAATTAATATACACTTATTGGGATTTTTTTTTGTAGCTGAATACATTCTGGCCTAAATTTATGAAGAAATTAGATTTTATTGGATATCTTTTATAACAAAAAGTAGAAAATATTGGGTTTTTTTCAAGCTGTTCGGTCTTTTTTTGTTTATATATAAAAATAAAAAAAACAGATGATCAGATACCAAAAAAAGAAAGCTATATCTGCGTGAAAAAAATGATATAAGTTTAATTTGTGTACAGTGTTTCATGACCCCACAATTGCCAGTTAAAATAGCACAGTACTGAATAGCAAAAAATGCTCTGGTCATGAAGGGGTAAAACCTTCCAGAGCTGAGGTAGTTGAGGCTAGGGATGAGCCAAACACCCCCCCGTTCGGCTCGCACCAGAACCCGCGAACGGACCTAAAGTCCGTGCGAGCTTTAGAACCCTATTAGTTACAATGGATGCAAATGTTCGAAATCAAAAGTGCTAATTTTAAAGGCTAATATGCATGTTATTGTCATAAAAAATGTTTGGGGTCCTGCCCCAGGGGACATGTATCAATGCATAAGTATTTTTAAAAACGGACGTTTTTTCAGGAGCAGTGATTTTAATAATGTTTAAATTGAAACAATAAAAGTGTAATATTCCTTTAAATTTCGTACCTGGGGGGTGTCTATAGTATGCCTGTGAAGGGGCGCATGTTTCCTGTGCTGCATTTTTGCAAAGTGTCATTTTTGCAGGAAAAAAAGCTATTTAAAATGACTCGCGGCTATTCTATTGACGGCTCCCGTAACACAGAGAACAGTCATTCATTGAAAGTCATTCATAAAAAAAGGCATTGATAAAAAATTTGGTGAAATGGTAGGGGTACTTTTGTACCCCCTTACCATTTCACACAGGGGGGGGCCGGGATCTGGGGGTCCCCTTGTTAAAGGGGGCTTCCAGATTCCGATAAGCCCCCCGCCCGCAGACCCCCACAACCACCGGCCAGGGTTGTGGGGACGAGGCCCTTGTCATCATCAACATGGGAACAAGGTGGTTTGGGGGTCTCAGACCCCCAAAGCATCCTCCCAATGTTGAGGGCATGTGGCCTGGTACGGTTCAGGAGGGAGGGGGGGCGCTCTCGCCCCCCCTCTTTTCCTGCGGCCTGCCAGGTTGCGTGCTCAGATAAGGGTCTGGTATGGATTTTGAGGGGGACCCCACGCTATTTTTTTTGGCTGGGGTTCCCACTTAAAATCCATCCCAGACCTCAAGGGTCTGGTATGGATTTTGAGGGGGACCCCACGCCATTTTTTTTTTGTCTGGGGTCCCCCTTAATATCCATAGCAGACCTGAAGGGCCTGGTTATTGAATTTGGGGGGACCCCCACGCTTTTTTTTTTTTATTTTATTTTTTTTTAACAATGACTTTTTTTTTATGAATGGCTTTCAATGACTGACTGTTCTCTGTGTTACGGGAGCCGTCAATACATTAGCCGCGAGTCATTTTAAATAGCTTTTTTTCCTGCAAAAATGACACTTTTTGCAGGGACAGTTCTAAGCACAGGAAACATGCCCCCCTTCACAGGCATACTATAGGCACCCCCCAGATGTGATACTGCAATGCTGTACTAACAGCACACACACACAAATCCCCAGAATCATAGAATATAATGTCAGCAGTCAGCAGCACATAACACTGACAACAACACAATATGCAAGGCCTTTTATACTGTGGGGCGTGTACTAAACCCCCTGAGCTATAATTGGCCACAGGCATCCTGCCTGTGGCCAATTATTGCTCTCCTCACCGCTAGCTCTTTGATTGGCCAAGGATGCGGGTCACAGTGCATGCTTGGCCAATCATCAGCCAGCAATGCACTGCAACTGGCGCAGTGCATTGCGGGCCGCTCGCATCACACGAATTTGATGCGAGCGGCCCAAATAGTTCTGGGCTCACCGAGCGGGCGAACGCCCGATGTTCGATTCGAACATGGGTTTGAATCGAACATCGGGCCCATCCCTAGTTGAGGCATTCACACAAGATTTTTTATGTATATGTGTATGCCATATTGTATTGATGCCCATAAAACTCAGTCAAACAACCAAAGCATTCTCTCACAGTAAATGTTTTATATGACTATGGTGTCCTTTTATTAAAGTGCGGTAAAATACCGCTATTCATTTCTCAGGCATTCTCAGAGGAGATCGCTCTCCCCTGAGTGCCTGTTTATGATTGTCTGTAGATCGCTTCTCATGTTGAGTTGAGAAGCGATCTACAAACGCCGGGAACTCCTCAGAATTTCTCCTCACACTGTAATCGCGCGAGATGTAGCGGGATTACAGTCTGAGGCGATTTAAAACACAAAAGTTAAACACTAATTAACACATTATTCCCCTACATATTAATAAAATAATAAAGTAAAATCCCCCCTACACAATATACATTAACCTAATTATTAAAAAACATTGTTTTTATCAATATTTAAAGATCATACATGTGCCTATTTAAATGTGAATGGTGTATAGTAAATTAATGTAATCCACATATGTAATGCAGCTATACACCATTCATATAAATGTAAAATACATTTATAATCATTAAAAAATAATTTAAATAAAGTATACAAGTATAAATATTTATTAATATATAAAATAAAATATATTTCATAATTGATAAACCCCTGTATAAAACACCTTTCACACTGAGGTGGGAGCAGCGTCGGCGGTAAAGCAGCGCTTTATTTAGCGCTGCTTTACTGTCGTTTTAGCGTTGGTTTTCGGCCGCTAGCAGTGAAGTTTAAACCTCCCCTAACGGCAGAAAAAGGGGTAAAACCACCGGCAAAGCGCTGCTGCAGCGGCGCTTTGCTGGCGGTATTGCCGCGCTGTCCCATTGATTTCAAGTTGAATTTGAAAAACCGCCCCAGTGTGAAAGGGGCCTAAAGTTCTAAAAATAGCGCCTGCAAAGCGCCTTCAAACAGCCGCGGGCTTTCACACTGGAGCGGTGCGCTTGTAGGATGCTGAAAAATGTCCTGCAAGCCGCATCTTTGGAGCGCTGTAGGAGCGGTGTATTTACGATCCTTAGGCTGCTTTCACACTGGAGCGGTGGGGGGGCTGGCGGTAAAGCGGTGCTATATTTAGCGCCGCTTTACTGGCGTTTTAGCGGCGCATTGCGGCCGCTCGCGGGGTGTTTTTTACCCCGCGAGCGGCCAAAAAAGGGTCAATACCGCCCGCAAACCGCCGCTGCAGCGGCGTTTTGCGGGCGGGTTCGGCGCGCTCCCCCATTGTTTTCAATGGGACCGGGCGCTATAGGAGCGGTAAATATACCGCTCCTATAGCGAGCCAAAGATGCGGCTTGCAGGACATTTTTGAGCGTCCTGCAAGCAACAGCTGTTTCGGGTCGGTTTGCAGGCGCTATTCTTAGCGCAATAAGGCCTGCAAACCGCCCCAGTGTGAAAGCAGCCTAAAGCGCCCCTTCCCATTGAAAACAATGGGGCAGCGCTCCAAACCCCTCTGCAAAGCGTCACTGCAGTGGCGCTTTGCGGGTGGTTTTATTAACCCTTTTTCAGTCATTAGCGGGGGTAAAACTGCCCCGCTAGAGTTCGAAAAGCGCCGCTATAACGACGGTAAAGTGCCGCTATAAAAATGACATTAATAATAGCATTTAAATGCAGGTAGAATAATATATATACATATATATATTTAAATCTATCTATCTATCTATCTATATATATATATATATATATATATCATAGCATATAGCATATATATATATGTGTGTGTGTTTTTTTATTTCAATGTGTATGTGTATATCTATCTATCTATTTATATATATATTTTTATATATATATATATATATGGTTATATATATATATATATATATATATATAGATATAGATATAGATAGATATATATATATATATATATATATATATATATATATCTATATCTATATCTATATCTATATATCTATATATATAGCATATATATATATATATACAGACTTTAGATTGCTAACCTGCTCTTTTTGGGGTGTGTAATGGTGGGGAAGATGTGCTCTCACGGTATGGCTGCTCCTGAGAGAAAGAAGGAAGTCAAAAGACTTCCTGCTTTCTCCAGAATACTGAGGCAGCTTCGTGCTTCTCTCTCTGATTCTCCACCTCTGAGATGGTGAATCAGAAAGTGAGAATCCTGTCACAGATCGCCAGTGAGGTGCTGAGATCGCACCTTCATACACTGGCCGTTTCTGTGACAGTGAGTTACAGATTCTCACTGTGCTGAGATAATCAGTGGAGAACATGTTCTCATCTGATTACCTCAGTTTCATACACAGGTAATGACCTGAGATCAGCAGTGAGACTTGGGATCGCAGCTGATCTCAGTTTCATAAAAGGACACCTTATTCACTAACAACTTTTTTTTGCTCCGCAGCGCAAGCTCCAGCGTTAAACCTATGCCAGATGAGTGATGACTTATCTACAATAAAAAGGCAATTTCTGTAATGTTTTTGGGGTTATAGGTCAACTGTTAACTATTTTATGTAGGAAGGATATCTCCGAAGTACTCTGATACAGGGAACTGTAAAAAATATATATATTAAAAGTAAAACAACCATAGTGTATGCTCTGCATGGACAACACAGTGCATATGTTGATACATATATGCTTTAACGATGACAGCATTTAACATTTACACAACTTTATTTGCAGCTGCTTGTATGTTGTAGTAATACAATAAAGTATTTCTGCTGCCTACTTTTCTCCAAGAGTCTTTATATAGTCTATCTACAGCTTTTTTGGGGCTGCTTCTTTGTTTGGTGCATGCACCTTTATTACCTTGGTCCAGGCAAATGTCTAAACATTGTCCAAGAATTGTATACAAGCCAGCGGATGGATCAAGCCTGCCAGAGGCTCTAGGCTTTGTGAGGCCTTAGGCAAATCTTAGACATGAGGCCCCACTCATGCCCAAAATGGGAAAAATAATTAAAGCAATAGAAATTAACTGTATAAATTACATGATATTCCCTTCAACTGTAACACACACATAAGGCGAATTAGGGAGCCGTGAGGCCCCTAGGTGTGCGAGGCCTTAGGCGCCTAATTTGCCTAATTAGAGAGCCGCCTCTGAAGCCTGCCTTTTAGTTACACTAAGCCACAGGTTTTCATTGTGCACAATTGCAACCTACTAGCCACTGGTGTCTTAACAACCAATCACATCATTGCTTGATAAGGTTTATAAGGAGGATGTACGGCACCTGCACAGCATCCTAGTTTGCTCCTCCCCTGCCTCTCTCATTTGGCACTGGGGTCACATTGGCTGAGTGGGGGAGAGAAACTGAGGGAAAAACATTGGAAAACTAGTCAGTACCAGTGTGCAAAGGTGTATTTGCTTATGTAGTACCCTCTAGTGTGTGTTACTAGAAGTGGTAGTGCATACCTCACAACTTTTTGGGATAGGAACAAGGGACACCTATAAGCAAAAGTATGAAGGCATAGGACACACCCCCTGTCACACCGCCTTAAAGGAGGAGTAGAGATAACCCCATAAATAGACATGAGAAATTCCAGCAGGGGAGCCGGTGGAAGAAGGGGATCAAGTCAGGGGCGTAACTATAGGGGGTGCAGCAGTCGCGAGCACAACCGCCGGGCCCTGTGCTGCAAGGGGCCCATGCCGCCCCCTCTACATATGGCCAGTGGCAGCATAGGCGGTTAGGCACCGGGCACACGGGTGGCTGGAGGTGGGGGGTGACTAGCAGAGCTCCATGCTCAACTACCGCTCTGGCTGCTCTTTAGTTGTGCATTCCCCACACAACCTGTGTCCTCTGCCGCTCCTCCGGGTCCTCCTCTCTTGCTCCATGCAGTGCTGCTCAGTCCGGCGTCTGTCCTCCCCAGTCCAGATCACACTGAACTGCATGCTTCTCCCGGGCAAACAAACTTTAAGCACACAGATGCAGCCCTATGAGAGCTAGCTACCCAAAGGACACAGCAGGCTTGTCTGCCAGCACCCCCCCCCCCCTTCTCCCTGTCATACACAGATGTTGACAGGTCTTTCTGGGAGATATGTCCCCTAAGGACAGGGACCCATTTCTCCCTAAAGGACAGGGACCCCATTTCCCTTGGGGACAAGGACCCCATCTCCTCTGGGGACAGAGCCAACTTCTCCCCAGAGGACAGGGACCTTATTTTCCGTGAGGACAGGGATCCCATTTTCCATGGGGGCAGAGACCCCTTCTCACCTGAGGACAGGGACCCCTTCTCACCTGAGGACAGGGACCCCTTCTCACCTGGGGATAGGGACCCCATCTCCCCTGGGAACAGGGCCCACTTCTCCCCAGAGGACAGGGACCCCATTTCCCTTGGGGGCAAGAACCCCTTCTCACATGGGGACAGGGACCCCATCTCCCCTAAGGACAGGGACCCCATTTCCCCTGGGGAAAGGACATACTTCTCCCCAGAGGACATGGACCACCTTTTCCCGTGGGGACAAGGACCCCTTCTCACCTGAGGACAAGGACCCCATCTCTCCCCTGGGGACAGGGACCCCATTTCCCTTAGGGACAGGGACTCCTACTTACGTGGGGACAGGGACTCTATCTCCCCTAAGGACAAGGACCCAATCTCCTGGGGACAGGGCCCACTTCTCCCCAGAGGACAGGGTCCCAATTTTCCTTTCCCTTCTTCCTCTTTGTCTCAAAGGTGTAACATCTGTTTAGACCTCTGATATCTCACCAAAGTCCCCCAACGGGACTCCTAAAAAATTGTAAAAAATAATAAAAAAAACTGCTGATACCAGTGGTGGAACTACAGGGCTCACAAAAGTCGTACCTGTGACCGAGCCCTGGAGTTCCACCACCGGACTCGGAGGGAAAGGCCTCGGCTGGGGTTCAGGGGGGCCCTTCATGGTTTCTTGCAGCGGGACAGAGCAAAAGACAGACAGTGAGTAGAGATCAGCACTGAGCAGGGACAACACAAGGGGAGAGACTGCAAGTGCTCTCTGAAGACAGCAGTGGACTCAGTCTTCATTCTTGTACCGGGGAATCTCCTTGGAAGAGTGCCAGCATGCAGTACTGGGCAGAAAGTGAGTAAGGAGGACTGGGAGGAAGATCAGCCAGGAGTAGCTGGTGGCAGCCAGGTAGGCTAGCAATTTATGCAAACAAGTGGAGCTGGGATCAGTGACCACAAGGAAAGCAGAAAGAGGATTATCATGCTGTTGGCTCTCTGCACACCTTTCACAAAAGACTGAGAGTTCTTGCCTGTGATGGGCCTTTGCTGAGCTAACAACAAAACTGTTAGTTCCCTCGAAAGAGCAGCAAGTGCTTTCCTGAGAAAACCAAGTTTGTGCAGGAGGAAGGAAAAGTGGACTTTTTGTAAATGTGGAGGAATTGTCCCTTTGTGCATAGTTCCAGACATTTTAAGGTTGGGCATCCCATAATTCCCTACCACAGCCACGTTATCAACCCCTAAAAAAATATCAAAAACAATCTGAGGACTGAGTGCATGAAAGAAATGCTGTGTGACTGGCTGTGTAGCAGTGGGGACCCGGGACACTAGCAACTTCTAAGGCGCTAGTGCTACACTTAAGAAAGTACATAACCCCTAGTTGGGAGTCCTACATGTGTGAATGTTGCTGCAATATGTAAAAGTATCCATTTACATTTTTTTACATTTTAGAATGGGGTACCTTGAGATTGTGCAGAATTTTAAAGGGTGCCTTGACTGAAAAAAGTTTTTAGAAACACTGCCTAAAGCTGGTCATAGATGGATCGAACCTCGACCGGTTCAGCAGGCACCTGTCAAGATTTGCTCTATTTATGGGCAGGCTGGTTGTACTGAAGTTGATCGACTTGAGTACAACCAGCCTGTTGGATTTTTTGCATGCGATCATGGCTGACGGCTGTAGCCACTAAGAGTGATCATTGTGTTTTACCAGCAGCAAAGAACAGAATGGTGCAGCAGGAGGGATTCCTCCATCAACATTGACTGTGTTGATGGGGAAAGCAAGCAATTTTCTTTTGAAGGAAAGAAAATTGTATAATCTATGGTGTGCTTTAGTGAACATTCATAGTGTTTGTGACATTATAGTTTTTTTTTTATTATCAATACAGAATCTAAACACACAAATTACTTAATGGACATTATCTGCACATAAGGCACAAAAGTAGCATTATTTTGATGTTTAATGAGGGCAACAGCATATGCACTAAACCTGAATGTACACTTTAGCAAATAAGCTAAGCAGCCTGCATGGGATTGATTCTCCCTGTGCTTATGTGTTTTATTTTTCCGGTTTCCTTCCACACTCCGCAGACATGCTGAGGGTTTATTGGAACTTGTCAAAATGGCACTAGTATATGTATGTATACATTTCATGTAGTAACCTTGGATTGTAAGCTCCTTGAGGGCAAGAACTGATGTGAATGTACAATATATGTAAAGTGCTGTGTTAATCATTGGTACTATAACCGGTTCCGGACCGGTGAACAACGATGTACGTCGGCAGAATGGCACGGACAGGCATAAGGGCGTACAGGTAAGAATGCCACCATGCCATTGCGTGCACGCCGGTCGGAAACCCCGGGAGTACGGTCACGGGTCCCGTGGACTCGATCACCGCGGGGATGCCCGCGATCGTCTCACGGGAAGGTTGAAGGGGGAGATGCGGAAGTAAACATTCTTCCTAGCAACAAGTGACACTGATCTCTGCTCCCTGCGATTGGAGCAGAGATCAGTGTTCACTAACACACAGCCACGCCCCCCACAGTTAGTAACACGCCCCTAGGAACACTTAACCCCTACACTGCCACCCCTTGGTTAACCCCTTCACTGCCAGTGTCATTTACACAGGAATCAGTGCATTTAAATAGCACTGATTTCTGTATAAATGACAATGGTCCCAAAAATGTGTCAAAAATGTCCGATGTGTCCGCCATAATGTCGCAGTCACAATAAAAATTGCTGATCGCTGCCATTACTAGTAAAAAAAAATGATTAATAAAATTGCTATAAAACTATCCCCTATTTTGTAAACACTAGAACTTTTGCGCAAACCAATCAATAATCGCTTATTGTAGTAATAATTGCTTATTGTACTACAAAATATGTAGTAGACTACGTATCAGCCTAAACTGAGGAAAAAAAATTTTTTTTTTTATATATTTTTGGGGGGATATTTATTATAGCAAAAAGTAAAAAATAATGTGTTTTTTTCAAAATTGTCCCTCTTTTTTTGTTTATAGCGCAAAAAATTAAAACCGCAGGGGCGATCAAATACCACCCAAAGAAAGCTCTATTTGTGGGAAAAAAGGTATGTTAATTTTGTTTGGGAGCCACGTCTCATGACCGCGCAATTGTCAGTTAAAGCGACGCAGTGCCGAATCGCAAAAAGTGGTCTGGTATTAGGCCAGCAAAATGGTCCGGTCTGAAAGGGGTTAAAGACCCTTAGGCCTGATTCACACCTATGCATTTTTAGTGCTTTTTGCATTTTGCAGATTTGCTCTACAGAACTTGTTCCATAGGAAACCATGTTAAATGGACTGTAGTGCAAATCTGCAAAATGCAAAAAGCACTAAAAATGCATAGATGTGAATCAGGCCTTAAAGAGGTTGTAAACCTTGGAAAGAAAAAAGAAAACCTGCAAGACAAAGATATAATGAGCTAGCATGCATCACATACTAGCTCATTATTAAATATTTAGCTCAGAACAATGCCCTGAATCGGCGTCGGCACTCTAAATACACGGCCGAGATTTTCCACAGAGTTGTTTCTGGGTTCGCGGCTCCGGCGCTCTGATTGGCTGGAGCCGTGATGACGTCACTCCCACGCATGTCACGGTCACGGCGCGGCTACTGAAGAAACAGCACCAGTGGCCCGTTTCTTCAGTGCGCATGCACTGATGACGTCGGCAGCAGTGCATATACTGAATATCTCCTAAACTGTGCAAGTTTAGGAGATATTCAGGGTATCTACAGGTAGGCTTACCTGTAGGTAAAGGTGGTATAACAGAGTTTACGACCACTAAACAATAAACAAATAAAATAAATAAATTATTTTCACTGGTTGTTCAAATTTCTATACAATCACTCAAATGCAAATTCTGTAAGGATTAAGGCCTGGTTCACACCTATGCAGGTTGCAGTTTGCATATTCCAGGTGCATTTTGTATTTTTTCAATACACGTTTTTGATCCATTAAAGCTTATGGAACCAAAAACTAGAAAAATATCCCCTGAACCTTTCCATAAAATGCATAGATGTGAACATGATCCATAGGAGACCATGTTAAGTGGACTGTAGTGTGTTTCTGCAAAACTGAAAACTCACTAAAAAAATGCATAGGTGGGAACCAGGCCTAAAATACTGTTGTTGGAAGCTCCTTGGAAAACCAGACTGCTGCTCTCAAACAGAAGCAGTGACCCGGGTCTTCAGAAGTCCAACAGGCTCCCCTGCACACTGTTGTAATCAACATTCCAGTTCCCTGAGCATGGCTGTTTATTAGAGTAGTGTGCAGGGAGGCAAGTTGGGCTGCTAGAAACCCGGCCATTGCTTGTTTGTGAAAGCAATAATCAGACTCTTCAAGATGCTGCCAGCAACAGTATTTTACTCTTTGTGGAGCACTTAGGAACAAAAATAAATAAAATGAAAGCAGCATTGTATTGGTTACTGCGCAACCTGACAGTGTTGCAGTAATAAATACAGAGGGTTCAATTGGGCTTTAAAAATGTGCCCATGTAATTATAGCCTCTTTAGCTGGGTATGCCCGTTCAGTTTTTTTTTTCTTTCTGTTCAACCAGTAGGTTGAATGAAGACAAACTGATAGATTCCCACATCAACTCAAGAGATGTTGGTGCAGGAATCTCTCCCTCTGTGTCTTGTATGCTGACAGTAAGGGATCCCCCCATCAACGTTCCCAGAACTGCACAGCAGCCATTGGCTGTAAGCGCTGATCGATTGAAGGTTTTTCACATGACCATTTGACAGAAGTTAGTTGTAAGGCTTGTAAGTGCTTTTTGCATTTTGCAGATTTGCTCTACAGAACGTGTTCCATAGGAAACCATGTTAAATGGGCTGTAGTGCAAATCTGCAAAATGAAAAAAGCACTAAAAATGCATAGGTGTGAATCAAGCCTTAGACCAGTTTCTGTTGAACAGGCAGTTGTACACACGTATTGAATGAGAAAGACTCAAAATTACAAAAATGGTCTTTATAGGCACACATGTTGAAGTGAAAGTTTTGAATTTTAATTGAATAAAGTTAAAAAGCTTATATACAACACATAAAAGAAATCACACATCATAAAAATTATGACATAGAATATTTGACCCTGGGGACTCAGATAACACCTCCAATTATGATATTTAAATCTAAAGAGTAATAGGTATAATAAAGAATAACCGGTAGTACTATCCACAAGAAGTAAAGTGCATAGAGTGTTTGAGTCACAGTCAAGGGTCGCAAGAAGATTGTCGCTCTACATGTTGCACGCACAATTGCGCTTCTTCAGGAGCTAACAGATATATTATGTAGATTTGTGATATAGTAAGTTGTGGGGGTCATGTATTAATGAATTCAGACAGGTAATCCCCACTAATTTAAATAATGGTAAAATTCAGTAGCTGAAAGGGCCTACAAAGAGCAATAGTTGGTAACCATAGACATCGGGAATAGGTTAATGTAAACGGGGAAAGAGGGTAATCTGCCACCAGGGTCCGAGCTAATGATTAACGCTGCACCATTAGTCAATAAGGCAAGCTGTCCAATATTTAATGAACAGCTCAAACAGGTGCTGCCTTATTTTCACAGATAGTATATGTAGGGAAAGACCAAGATCATGCATATAATCCCTGATGAAGACCCTGGCCTGAGTCTTCATCGGGCATTATACGCATGGTCTTGGCAAGACAGCTTGCCTTATTGACTAACGGTGCAGTGTTAATTATTAGCACGGACCGTGGTGGCAGATTACCCTCTTCCCCCGCTTTGCGTTTACATTAACCAATTCCCGATGTCTATGGTTACCAACCATCTCTCTTTGTAGGCCCTTTCAGCTACTGAATTTTACCATTATTTCAATTAGTGGGGATTACCTGTCTGAATTCATTCATACGTGACCCCCACAACTTACTATATTACAAATCTGCATAATATATCTGGAAGTTCCTGAAGAAGCTCAATTGTGCACGCAACATGTAGAGTGACAATCTTCTTGCGACCCTTGACTGTGACTCAACCACTCCATGCATTTTACTTCTTGTGGATAGTGCTACTGGTTATAATTTATTATACCTATTACTCTTTAGATTTAAATATCCTAATTGGAGGTGTTATCTGAGTCCCCAGGGTCAAATATTCTATATCATCATTTTATGATGTGTGATTTCTAATATGTGTTGTATATAAGCTTTTTAACTTTATCCAATTCAAAACTTTTACTTCAACATGTGTGCCTATGAAGTCCATTTTTGTAATCTCTAGTCTTTCTCATACGATATCGGGATGTTGGCATACCTTAACTAGTGTATCCACAGTGTCACCCTGTGAGGATACACGGTAAAATCCCTCTTTTTGACACATTGAATGTCAGCAGGTTCCTGCTTAAATGGTCGATTTTCAGCCTGTATACCAGCCTTTACCCATTTAGACCCAGGGCAAATGCCTCTTTATTACCGCAGCCCATATTACAGCCATATGGGCAAAAAGATCCTCAGGTGGGATTTTTTAGGGCAAAGATACAGATAGTAGTTTAAAAATATAATAATATTTTATTCACATATAAATTACATGAATCAAACGTATAAACATCATAAAAACACAGAGGTTGAAAATCGCAGTAGGAAAGACAACAAGTATAACCATATATCTACTGTCTAAAAAGGCGTAAGGTAGGAGAGGTCCCAACGTGTTTTAAAATTATGGTCCTGTTCTTCTTCAGGGGTTGATGGTTATATTAAAATACTTTTTTTCTATAGTAATGACACAGTTTGAACATAACCGCATAGTTAAAACCAGATGGAATTGATCAGCTGCTGTGCGTCTGGCATTGACTCCACTAGTGGCGCCACCAAGACCCCCATCAGATCTACAACAAGGGGTCCATAGAAAGAGGCAACCCATATAAGACCAAAAATCCAACCTATCAATCTTAAATCTATGGTATGGAGATATTCTTTTGGTAGATTGTACAAGATTTTAAATGTAAAGACAGAACATCAGGGGGACAGCCGCAGAGTATGATCTGCATAGTCTTTGCCCCCAAAGTGGTATATGGGGTAAACAAGCCTGCCAATTACCCCCAATGGATGGAGAAATCTCCAAACCGGAGGATAAGCGAGAGCTAATATCAGTCCCAGAGGTCTTGTGTGACCATGTAAACAGCTGTACTGACGATAAGCAGCTAGGGCATGATACAGTTTTCCCTTTCAACAGCAACTCACCATTATATTACAGCCATATTTCTCTTCTAAACCCTGTTAAATATCCTAATGACCTTGCATATTAGATATCAACATGAAACAAAGCAGCTGAAGAGGAACTTATAAAAACTGGCATGTAGACTTGAGTTTATGCGAGTACACTATGTGACATTAATATTGGAGCTTTAATTGTTCAGATGCTGCAAAGATTTTCTGTGATTTTTAGATCAACGAATAAGCAGTAATATTTGCAAGGAATGACTTTCACAAATGCCCCTCTGTTTGTCAACCTTCTCTCATGCATATGTTGGCACAGTATTTATCAACCAGTCATACCTCTGGTGTGCTTCTGCCAGTAATTAGACTGTTTTTTCTTCACACACATACATACACAAATCTATATGCTTGTGTGTTCGAAGTACACATTGTGTATGTGTATGAGTATGTGTGCGAGGGATGTATGTGAACGGGTGAGGGAGGGGGAGGTGTATGATGTGGGTGAGGGGTGATTTTATTGTAGCAGATTTTTGGCAAGTCTCCAAATCTCTTTCCTCCATACCTCTCACACATCTCTGTAGATGGGGAGCAGCAGAGATTCCCACTCTTTGTGGTGATCACACATAGGGAGCTGGGAGTCTGTGGACCAAACCCTCCCTGCCAGCTGGGAGAAACAGCACCTGATTCATTAACTCCTTCACTGACTAGACATTATGACTGGAGATGTCACTGGCAGTTGTAAAAAAAAAAAAGTAACTTGTTTTTTCATTTAGTACATGGTGATCATCGCTCTTGTGTAATTTCACAAGTGTCACTATGAAAGCATATGTGTAAGAGAGTATATATATATATATATATATATATATATATATATATATATATACACATACAGTATATCTCTAATGTTCATGCTCTACACTGATAAATTATAGGATTTAGAAGGCCTCATTCCATTACACCAAACACACAAGAACAAAGAGAAATTGCTATAAGGGTAATGCATATATTGCAATGTGATCTCTTGAGCATGTGGGTCTACACCTTCACAATCCACTTACTGATACACTAAAGTGTACAATACTGTAATATATTATGCCTGTTTTGAAGCCCTAGTTTGCAGTGTGCAAGCAAAATTCTAAATAATACTGCTTTTCGGCCTCATACTGAAATAAGATGCACTAAGAAATGAGAGTGTTAAAAAAAAAATACAATTTGACAAGCACCATGATTACTCACCAAGGTATGACAAACAAAGGGACAGCTCCAAAAGACTGGTATGCTGTACTATGTGAGTAAATAAAGCAGCATATGTATGAATATTTATCTTTAGAACTTCCATTAGAACTGTATGAAATGGTATATGCTAGCTTGCTGTGGTCAAAGCTTGCACTTTAGCACATATGAACTATATAACACATGTTCACTGCAGTAACCTCTGCGCTGCAAGGAATATGACTTTTTCATTTTAAGCATATTTTTGTAGTCATCTTTAGGGAGATCAATAGGCACTTAATGGTGTCTTGTTCCTGCAGAAACTGATAATGCAAAATGTCTAAGGGATGTCATACGAATCCAAAATATTAGATATTATCACATTTTCTTTGAGATCCAATTTACATTTTTGCAGTGCATTAACACGCTTTATGCATCAACATGTGTTACATTAGGGCAGCCTAATAAAATCAATGGGCTGCCAAAATCAGTTTTGACTTATCTTTTGTAATGTGTGCAACACACTACCATGTATTGTGGCACACTGCAATGCAGGTACATTGTACTAGTGTGTTGAGGTGCCATTCAAAATGAATGGCACCACAATGCAGCAATGCATGAAATGTGTGTTGCAGGGCATTGAGGTAATGCATGCATTTCCTCAATGCAATAGTGTAAATGGGTCTTTAGGGTGTATGGTAACCCATAGCTATTAGTGAATTTGCCAGTGAATTTGCCATATGTACACTTGTGCACGTGTACCCATGCGCATCATGGGTGCATAGTAAATATTAAACTGTTGGCGCTATATAAATACTGTACAAAATACTATATGAATACAATTATATAGTTAGCCCCACTCTGTGTAGCATATGTAGATACAGTGGTGCACACACTTATGGCTTAGTAAATCCTCTTTTCATATGATAATGATCTGTCTTCAATCTTATAATTTGTCTATCTATGTATCTATGTATCAATCTATCTATCTATCTCTATCTATCTATTTTATTTTATTTTTTTCTGTGTGTTGAACTAGATGGATTTGTGTATTTTTTTTTCAACCTGACTATCTATCTATCTATCTATCTATCTATCTATCTATCTATCTATCTATCCATTCAGCTAATATCTACGCCTATATTGTATTTTATCTACATGTCTGTTAAGAGCAATATTTCCCTACAGCAGAGAAAATGCACAGTTGCATAGCATTTATAATGAATTCACATAAGCATGTCCTGTCTATAAAAGGCACCAAGCTGTGTCCTATCCCTTCTTTTATTTCCCCCTATAAAGAGAAGCCAATCTCTCTGCTGTATCTTAAATAAGCCCCACTTTCCTCCTTTATCTGGACACTCAATCCCCCTCCCTCTAAATTACCTATTTATAACTTCCCCATTCTCCCATGTCTACTAATTTGGGCACACACCCTCTATCTTAAGTGGGCAAGTCAACGTGCCCCCCTTCTCGGTGTGTGCATACCTCTGCCCCATTTTGCAGTGCTCACAGAACTGGAGACTGTAAGAATATATATTCATCTCTTCTTCCTTTCTCTCCCTCTTTCTTTTTTTTTTTTTTTTTTTTTTTTTTTTTTAGAAGAGTGACAGATGGTAAGTCCTCCCCCCCTAGGGACCCAAATCTCCCTCAATCCAACCGCACGTCAATCAGAGGCTCCCGTGTGATCGCTCCCGCGGATGACGTGCCAACCATATGGCCTGGCATCAGAGCTGGTACCATGACTCGGTAGACATGCCACCCTCTCCTCCTTTTGGATTGCACTCTGAAGGAGCCTGAGAACCTCAAGGAGACTCTTCTACTCCCAGAAGATGCTGCGAACCATGTCATAAATTTCTTTAGCGCCTTGCTCTGGAGGTAAGTTGGGAGCAGAGGAGGCTTGGAGAGAGGGAAGTCACAGAACCTCTTCCCCATTTCATGGCATCCACTATCCACCTTTCTGAGGAGCACGGATGGGGGGGCACCTCGAATGGACTTGGTCTCCCCGGCGATCTCATCCGCTTTTTTTCCTTTGCTGGGAGCTTACAGGATCTTCGCATACACTTATTGAATGACAGGGGCTGTTGGCAAAGGAAATACAATGGTCTCCAATGCTGATCTTGTCTTCTTTAATCAGACATACACGTATATAGGATATGTACTGAGTGTTATAGATAGATAGATAGATAGATAGATAGATAGATAGATAGATAGATAGATAGATAGATATTATATATATATATATATATATATATATATATATATATATATATATATATATATATGTATTTAAATACTATCTATCTGTCTATCTATCTATCTATATATATATATATATATATATATATATATATATATATATAGGCAATACATTGCATTCTGCATACATTTGTATTCAGATCGGGAGATTTTCAGTCTGCAGAGAAGATGTGAATCTATAAATCTATATACATGCTTGAATACAAAATTATACGGCAGTTTGCAAAACCAGAGAGGTGTTTTTAACCTGCGAACATTCCTGCAGTAATTTAAAGAATCGTTTTAACTCGTTTTAGAGACATTACTACAGATTTTCTTAGTTTCGAGAGACAACACTAGCTGTCATTAGGTCATGTTATTTCCCTTCTGTATACATTATGTGAAGTCGGTGTCTATATTGTGTCTGTGGGGGTGTCTGTCAGTCTGAATCATCTGTGAGCTCTGTCTGTGTGCTCCCCACCTAGCCAATATCGTAGAAATGCCCCATCACGCCGTACAAACACAGGGGCAGGGAAATAGGGATCCTGTAATGAAATAATAATTGGATCTATCAACATTATTTGACAGGGTTTAATTTGGAACGGTAATGGGTAAATTGAAAGACAATTAATTCTAATCATGCTCTGTAAGAATGACTTGTTTTTATAGGGCTGGGTGTCTTATATCATACGGATATATTATTGTGATATATTCTTAGCACACAGATAAAAGAATAGGCTGTGTGCATACTAAGCTATAGAATGGCACATAGACAAGAGTCAAACCAGCTGTGATAATATTTTACATAAGGGGTCTCCAGTTTGTATATGAGATATGCAAAGGAGACATGACAGTGACACTTGTGCTCTATACGTACATTATTTATCATATTGCAAATATTGGTGTGCAAAAAAAAATATTCTAAAACTAATGTTAAAAATATTTACCTAAACTAGGAAATGTTATACTATATACTTAACTATTTAATGTATATTGCATTTATTTGTTGCTAATGAGCAGTATGTCCTTAAGGAATAGACAGCCATTACTAAATAGTTATGCACACCTTGCTTTAACACTTTTCTCCCTTATATAATCCCCTTCGGCGTGACAGGTACGTCCCATTGTTGTCACCTTGGCCTATATAACATATATAGCATTCCTGGGCCACCATGCTTTTTGCATTAATGTACTAGCTCAAATCAATAGGCTTAACAGGAATAGTAAAATTGACTGGTGGTGCAGTAATATTTGGCTTACCATCGTGTTTGCTATATGTTTGTCTGCATTGTTTACATGATGGTGTGAATATGGTGAGTTTTAACACATGCAAACATGTATATAAAAAAAGAAAAATCTAGGGAAAAAAAAATAAATTTAGGTGACAAGGTAGTTATCCAGGAGATACCATTGTACTACCTACCCTACTCATATAGATAGATTTACTCTGCATGAACCAATTTTTAAAACAACCTTTTAACTATTTTTAGATATTTATTTTTGTAACACTTATAACTGTAAGCTGTGGTTATATCCAATGTACTTTGATATTAGTGAGACTTACATTCCTAGTATTAGATTTGTGGTGTTGACGTTGTGTGTGTTCTGTCTACAGCAATCATGTTGACCAGGCTGTTCAGCGACACCAGTCTGATTCCTGAGGTTCAGAAATTTGCCTCCTGGACAGATGAATGTGATGAGGATATCAGCGACAAGGATGAGAGTGAGAAAAGCCTACAGGATGTCCATACTGAGGAATCGCTAAGTGAAAGCAAGGACGATGGAGATATTGGTGGAGAAGATGACGAGGAGGAAGAGGAGGAGGAAGGGACAGAGGAGAATGAGGGGGACAGGCCCAAAAAACGAGGGCCGAAAAAGAGAAAAATGACCAAGGCCAGGATGGAAAGGTCAAAGGTGAGAAGGCAGAAGGCCAACGCACGGGAGAGAAACCGCATGCACGACCTCAACTCCGCACTGGACAATCTCAGGAAGGTCGTTCCATGCTACTCCAAGACCCAGAAGCTGTCCAAGATTGAGACCCTCAGGCTTGCTAAGAACTACATCTGGGCCCTTTCTGAGATCTTAAGGTCTGGGAAAAGGCCTGACCTAGTCGCCTATGTGCAAACCTTGTGCAAGGGTCTCTCTCAGCCCACCACCAACCTGGTGGCCGGCTGTCTGCAGCTGAACTCCAGGAATTTCTTGACTGAGCAAGGTCAAGATGCTGGGAGGTATCATGGCCCGAATTCTTCTTTTGCCATGCACCCTTACTCTTACCAGTGCTCCCGGCTCTCAGGCTCCCAGTGTCAGTCAAGCTCAATAGCCAGCTCCCATGCACTGCGGAGCCACGGTTACTGTGCCACATATGAGTCCATCTATGGTAACACATCTCCAGACTATAACAGCTCTGAGTATGATGCCCCTTTAAGCCCACCACTGTGCATTAATGGCAACTTCTCCCTCAAACAGGACTCATCACCGGACAACGATAAAAACTACCACTACTCTATGCACTATTCTACCCTGCCAGGCTCAAGGCCTTCCGGACATAGCCTGCTGTTTGGATCTTCTGGGATGCGCAGTGGGGTCCACTCTGAGAACCTGTTGCCTTATGATATGCACGTCCACCACGATAGGGCCCCGGTGTATGAAGAACTCAATGCTTTTTTCCATAACTGACCAATCCTGTTCCAATTTTCTCATGTGTGACTGTACAACTTGTGCCAAGAAATTTGGAAGAACCAGTGGGGCAACAGGGCCTGGTGGACAATCTCTCATGCAGCCAAATTTATAATGCTGGAACTTCTGTCCTACATTTGAGTTAAATTTGGAGGCCCGCGTGTTGTTTCTAATGACCATACCATCGTAGATTCATGATATTTGTTTGGAGGCCACCAATGTAGGCCATCCAGCAGATTGAGCTAACGCACAATTCTAAGTTTTTTTTAGTTAATCTAATATCTGACAAATCATAACTTATGCAGAAACATAATTTTTTAGATGTCCTGTAATTTATTGCATTGGAACAACACACTCTTGACCCCAAAGCTTGCACATTGTGAGGCACATCCAGCCCTCCCACTTCTTCACAACCATTCAATGAAGGACATAGATACCTGCATTCACATCATGTTTGCATATATAATGTAATCTGGGTTTAAGCACTTGTTTATATATGATAAAATCATAGGTGTGTCCCCTTTTCTATATCTTAGCGGGCGGAAGCTATTAAGTGCTTACAAAACCTTTGGGTCCGCCCCTGAGATGCAATATAGAAGCAATGTTTTAGTATTATTGCTCTTAATTATTTTGCTGTAACCCATCACAGCTAAAGTCAACCAACGTTGTTGTAGTTAGAATTGTGTTACCAATCAACAACTCTTTAATAGTTTAGAGTATATATATATATATATATATATATATATATATATATATATATATATATATATATATATATATATATATATTGCATGCATAACAAAAAAAATGTTTCAAATTGATTTTAATCCAAATTGAACCATTAAACCAATTCCTAGTTCCTTCTGCAGATCCACCGGCACAAAGAAAAATCTAAATTCTAATTCAGTGCAGAAATATTTTTTTCAAGCAATAAAATGCAAAAAAAAAAGTAGGAAGAAATAGAAAACAAACGGAAAATCTATGCAAAATATAAATTTAAATTTATATAAAGTTTATTGTAATAGGGACCAAGCAAACTCTTATAATGTGCATCTTATAATGTGCAATTTCTAGTGAACCATTTAACTTGGCCAAGAGGAGCTTACAGCAATGCCATGCAGAGCCCCTTCTGGCAATCAAAAGGTTAAACGGACACGTGACATACATTTCCGTATCCTACAAACAAAAAAAAAAACTTGTTGTTAACCACTAAATGTTATTTTATAAACTGTGTGTTAATATATATGTTTTTAAATGTCTGAAAAGATTTTTACATGCAGAAAAGATTTTTTCTTGTTGTGCATTGGAAGGAGAAACACACAAAAGGAGAGGGAAAAAAGCAATATGCAAAATGTATTTTTTCACCTGCCCTAATGTTTATGCATATTTTTTTCTTTTTATTATTTATGTCATACATTTTGTGTATTTATTTTAATATATTATCATAAAAGTGCATTAGAAGGTATTAGTATTTCATGCATATTCATGAAAAAGTCAGTGTATTTTTTATTTAATAATGTATTTAATAATGTATTTATTTATCTGTGCCACCTGATCAAATAATGTCTATATTGTTATTATTATTTATTTTTTATGTAATTTTTTTTAACGCTTACACTTCCAGAACAGCGACGTCTGATGTGTTGACAATTCTTAAACTTGTAGAGAAAAAAATGGTCAGTTAGTGCGTGGGGGGCACAAGACGTGTTGTGTATGTGTCAATTTTAACTCAGATTAATAAATATTAAAACAAACAAAATTCCGAATGTGTTTTTTTGAATTGACCTAAAAGCCTATTTATTTTCCTTTGGCGACAGGCTAGGCGAAGCCGCTGGGGGTAGAAAGTTCATGGTGTGTTGTTATTTAGGTGTAGGAATATCCAGTCCAGCGATATAAGCCCTGCTGAAACAGCTGGGAGTCTCCTGTGCCTGGTTTAACTTGTAATTAAAAGGCTTTATAGAGGGCAATTAATAAATATTGAACATTTGTCATATTTGCTGGGCATCAGGGGATAAACAAAATGGCTATTCCTCCGAGCTGAAAGCAATAAACGGCAAATAGAATAGAGAGAGGGTGCAGATGGGCTCTGGGATGCCTTGGGTGGGCAAAGCAAAGCCTTAGCAAATTTATGCCTAAGCATTATTAAAAAATAAATAAAAAAAGCCTTGCTTACAATGAAAAAAAACAAATCATAAAAATAAATAAAAAATAATAATCATGAAAAAAGATACAAATCTGTAAAAAAAAACCGTACCGTATTTCTAGCTGATTCTAGTAATTCATACTGACAGCTCCCTAAGGTGGTTACGGGAATAGGTTTCACTAGTGGAGTTAAGGGCATCTTTACCACCAACAAAAGCAAGAATCATGTGAACGCTTTAGCAATTGGAAGGGCAGTGCAGGGGTCTGAGGGGTGATTGTCATCCTGTGTGTTGCAGGGGTCTCGGAACACCCTGAACAGATGTTCTCTGCCTGTAGCGGGAATAGACGAGAGGCCGCTGGGGCTGCAGTGTGCAGGAGGCATCTGGAGCTGTCCAGACTTGTGGTGCTGAAACATCAGATCCCACACAGGAGTGCACCAAGGCGTACTGTACATGGGCTACAGCCTGCCTGGGAGATATATAGACACACACCACACTACAGCCTTCATGGTCAAAAGCAACATTATGAATACGCTACAATAGACTTAGGGGGTTATTTACTAAAGGCAAATCCACTTTGCATTACAAGTGCAAAGTGCACTTGAAATTGCACTGAAAGTGCACTTGGAAGTGCGGTCTCTGTAGATTCCAGGGGAACATGCAAGTAAAATAAAAAAACATTTTAGCTTGCACATCGTTTCAGTGCAGAGCTTCCCTCGTTTCAGTGCAAATTCAATTGCACTTTGCACTTGTAGTGCAAAGTGGATTTGCCTTTTGTAAATATGTGTCTGAATTTAGCCAGGTGACCATCATTTTGAAATCTGGTCTGAAATTACCTGTCACTTAAAAAAAAAAAAAAAAAAAAAAAATTAGCATCCTTTAACCTGGTGTGTTAGCTCTGTGAATTGAACACACACACACACACACACACACACACACATATATATTTCCTCCTTCCCTTGTTGATCTCTGCAGTGTAATGAATAAAGAGTACATTTTGCAGAAAGAGATGGTGTCTTGTAGCTAGCCTTATGAACTTGCAGCTGCATAATATATTGGACTCAATTTACAAAGTTAGCACATCAGGACAGGATAAGTATCCTTTTTTTAAGTGACAGCTATTTTCAGTTGGGTCCAATGAAATCTGAAAATTACAGTGACATGGCTGAAAACAGGGTGCCTTAGGCTGGTGTTAAATCTTTGTGAATTGAGTTTATTATGTTCAAGGGAGAATTTCTCCTTTATACTAAATTATATAACTATATATTTTAAATATCCTCACATTTTACACACAGGTGTACACACAGGTGTAGACAACACACTAAAGGCAATGGCACGTAGAAATAGATGCAATGTGCTGACTTCTGGAGGTGGTTTGCGGGCCTTTAACTAACAGCAAAGAGCAATTGGTGAAGTGCTCAGTGCAGTGAGCAGTGATAGTGCACAAAGCTAAGTTATGAAAAACAGTCAATTTTTGATCTATGATGAGTGGATCGGTGAAAGATGAATTCTGATTGGTTCCTATCAGTTACTAGACTTTGCAACTTGCTTTGTTGGATCTAAACTAAAAATCGTATCTATTCCTACAGTCTATTTTTTACGAACTGCCAAATAGTAATTGAACTGCTAGCTCAATAAGATTCTACAGATAAGTCTAGATACATGGAACCCTCTTTGCCATGAAGGAATACACAAATCTCACCAGGACACCCTAAAAATTACTGATACTAAAGAACAACCACTTCGCACGAAGATCAAAATCACCTGAACTTTAACGTACGACGTCATATGGGCACACAAACCTTAGCAGTACCTGAAACTACTGCACAAGATCCAGAAAGGACACAATTGCAACGTATCAAAATGATCTTTTTTGACATTATTTTGAACTGATCGAGAAAATCTTCCAACTTATTAAAAAAAACTGCCATAAGGAAAATCCTCACTGCACGGTATTCTGATACATTTAGTTCTATTCACACTGGGCTTAAATAAATGCCAGTTTCCTTGGCAAAAAAAAAAACGCTCATATAGAGCGTTTTTTGTTCAGTTTAGACCCTTTTAGGAGAGTTTTGCAAACCAGAAGGCCTCTAAATGTTGAGCTCAAAATATGCCTGTAATCGTCATAATGTGTATTGACACACAGAATAACATTGAGCGGGTTCTACAGGCAGAACACAAAACTCCTGTAAAAGCAGCCATTTAAGCCAGTGTACCCATAGTACACGAATTTCTTGACGCCTGTGCAGCAGCAGCAGTAGTAGAATTTGTATTTTTGATGTATACTGCAGGAGTAATCTGGTGACTCTTCCACCGATCACATAGCAAATATATATATATAACTATGATAAATAAGGTAAACAAGAAAAACACTTTTGGATAATTTCAATGACAGTAAGCAATACCCAAAATTACAAGCAAGGAAATACATGTACCAATATCAGCATACCAAAAGTGAGTACAGGATTACCAACTATTCTATACCAAATCAGCAGAATTTTTAGGAACGTTTAATTAAATTAATTAGCCCACTCTTCTGCATAAGTAGAAACATATCAGGTGCATTACATAATTAATTTATTAGATACCCCACCGGTTTTTCCAGAATATGTGATATGTGCTTACCCCCACAAAGTGAACACATAAATGTTAACCTCTGTTAGTCGTATTGAGCATCAAACTGGAAACTAACCTCTATTGGGTTTACTGAAAATGTCAGAGTGCAAAGATTTAAAAAGAAATGCTGAATGTCAATGTGAGCCATTTGGATCTCTCTTTAATCTGACTGGTTGAATGATTATACTTGCGTTTTGCGCTGCCTTATAAGTCTCTTTGTAAGGTCTAAGGGAAATGACATGATTTTTTTCTCAGCAACTGATTCCTCCATGCCGACAAGACAAGTACTATTTTAAGGAGTTTATTAGTCCAGGTAAATCAGAATATGGTGACGAGGCAGGCAATCTAAATTTCCAAAAATTGTTTTATATCAACATTTATAACACATGCTTTTATCGCAGGATGGCATAGTGTTTCTGTATTGGGCATTGGATGGGCAGTGAAGACAGCACCGCCTGCATAACAACCAACCTATAGCTAAATCACCCAGTCTGTTATAGAAGGAGAGCTTTTCTCCAGACAAAGAGGACCCATAAAGGAAAGAAAGAGAAACAGGCAGATAGGAGAGGAACTTGGAAATGATCACAGAACTTGGCAGAAGGAGAGAGGACATATGTAGCCCCTGTGGGTACAGGAGACTGAAGTTAGACATTGTTGGCTCCCTCAGGGGGATGGGGTCTTCTCAAAATGCCAACATTTGTTTCTTTAGTGCTTTAACCCCTTCCAAGGCCTGACCATCTTTTGCTTTAAGTGTGTGTGTGTGTATATATATATATATATATATATATATATATATATATATATATATATATATATATATATATATACACACACACACACACACACACACACACTAAACGCAACCTTGAGGCGGAGGGGTGAAAATTATAATTACAAGATAATTAGATAAAGACAGAGTAGAAGAAAGATCATGAAGATAGGTAGGTTGGTAGACCGAATTGGACAAATGGACAGAATTATTAAATGTGTCAACCATAAATAGAAAGAAAAGAAAGAACGAAAAAGAAAGAAAGAAAAGAAAAAAAAAAAAGAAAGAAAGAAAAGAAGACGTTGTATAGGTAAACAGATAGTAGGAAAAGTGGACGGTGGCTAGATAGATAGATGATAAAATAACAGGTAGACATATATCTGTTTGTAATAAAGATTTTTTGTATATATAAAAATAAACATTTAAATCTCGATGTACTTAATTTTTCTCTATTTCTATTTCTTAATAATCAATAGCCACACATATAAAATATCCGTTAGTGTTTTTTTAATCAGAGTATTGGTAGAAAGTATTGCTATATGCACATTCCAATGACCACTGGTGCAGCAGACAATGGGACACACGCAGCCTCTGACCTGCCCTTCGCCTCCTCCGCTAGGTGTAAGCGATGAGTAAAGTTGACGCAAATTTGCAGAGCGGAGGATTGCGGTTTTAGCACCATGGACACCATGCATAAAAACTAAAGAGACCATTCCAAGTTGAAAAAGGCAAAACATTTCTGACGAAAAAACTTCGTTCTCTATTAATAATAGAACACATCAATTTATCAATATAATAAAAAAGTATAAACAAATGTATGTGCAGGCTGCAAATTATAAACCCACTGTTACTTGTATGCATTTGTTATACATATCATTTCGCATTCAACAGGCACGCTGATAAGGTTAAGGTATAACTGTATATTATACAATAAAATGATGCATGTACATAGGTGTTCAGAGGTGTCTTTTGAAGCAACAGATGAATGAAATTAAAATAAAATTGGGCTCAGCAGGTACGATGCACAGTACAAATTATGTTGCCAGTTCTAAGGGGGCATAGACTGTATAGCAAGCTTGTCTGAGCACAGAGGCCTCTCATCAGGGGGATATGCCAGGGTGTGTCCGGTGCCAAGTACATGTCAAGGGGCACTGCTGGGAGGAGCATGGCTCCCATTCAGCAATTCAGACATCTGTCCACCTACCTCTAATGGATCTCAGTAACAACTGGTGGGGGGGGGGGGGGGGGGGGGGGGGGGGCGACAGGGTTTATAAAACAAAAAATTAATAAAGATATACATATATAAATAAAAAGCCAAATAAATGAAGAACGAAAATCCGTGAGCATTTTGTGTCCATGGGCAATGAAAAGAATATGTGACATGAAATATAGACGATCAAAGTAAATAAAATTACAAGCTAAAAGATAAGAGATAAGCAAAACATAAAACTCACGTATAATAATACTTAAAGAAATAACAATAAGTGTCCATAAAAAACAAATATTAAAGCAGGTCATTTATATTCTAAATTAACAGCATAAGTAAATATATGGTTAGTTTATGCATATTATCATATACATAATTTTACAGACACATGTGGTTGATAATAAAACTTGGTATACTGTAAAACGACAACAAACCATATACAGTAGTTATACAATAAGCATAGAAAATAATCTCTTGCATAGTATTTATGTTCAAATTATAGAATTTCTTTCATAGCACACATAAAAGTTTAGGTCTATTTAATAAAGAGGTAGATGTGCATATTTTCAGTTGGAATTTTGGTGGCTCTGCTTACTAATATGCAATCGGTGTAACAAAGACTTATGACTAATGAGTGAAGCTTTAATTTTTTTTTTTTTTTTTTTTTTAGTATTAGTATTGTATTATTCGTTCGTTTGCCACTTGCATTGCTGTCCGTCTCCAAGAATTGTCCGTTTATGCATTGAGGTGTCTGATCAATGTGCTGGTGAGGACGCCTCTTTTATGATACCAATATTCCAGTGTCCAGAGAGGTGTCTGATCAATGTGCTGGTGAGGACGCCTCTTTTATGATACCTATATTCCAGTGCCCAGAGTGAATACGGGGAAGATCAGGGAGGAGAGGGGATTACGGTTTAAATTCCATGACATCTGCTCATTATCACACACTGAGATTTTTTATATGGGAAGCTAAATTAAAGACAGATTTTTGCCAGAACTACAGATCTCATAAAAACGGAGGAAAATTGAGGCCGGTCCTGTAGAATGCAGCTGATAAATGCTCACCTACTAGCGCACAAATATGCGTTCTTGACGTAACCAACTAGTCTAGAACAGCTCAGGTCACTCAACAAGCTCTCAGGTCAGTAAGCAAGCAATGGCGTTTAATATAAATAAATCAATATACATTTTATTCACAGATTGCTCAGGCAGAGTTCTTTTTAAATGTCCTTTCCATCCTTTAAAAGCATGTTCAACAGTGTGCAATCTTCTAGTGTTAAAAAAAATCAGCTTATGTATATCTAGACGTGATCTATCTAGTAGCTGATATAAATGTAAGGAGGACAGATCGCTGACATGACTCATATGAAGGGAGTTAACAGTGAGGAACAGCTGCGTGGAGAACGACACTCAATGCAAGGGTCTGCCAGGGCTGCTGGCACCGACCACCCCACATTCCTGGTACCTTCACATGCAGAGCCTGGTAGCCTGGCACGCACTCTACCTTACACATCCAGCCTGGCATGGGGCTTTCAGAATATCTCACTTCCTATCACTAGATTCTACTGCCAAGTTGAGCGGGGGTACAAATATTGAGGAGGACAAATAGATGTATGACATGAAGGCAGGGAGGATAAGAGAGGGGTGTTTAAGGGAAAGCAAGGGCGACAGGCCAAGATTATAAAAACAATCAGAGAGTCATTTACAAAGAGGGGTGTATGTGTCACCCCAAATCAAACGTATAGGTATTTTATCAATTTAAAATTTTCATTTCTGAAATGCTTATTTTATTTATATTATGTAACTGACTCACCTAAAGCAAAACTACATCGCTATTGTTTTTTTGTTGTTTTTTTCCCCCCAAATATACCCTGTTTGTAATACAATAATCAGCACTTTAGATCAGTTTTGTGTATTCTATTTAGATCTCAGACAGTAGGAAAGTCGCAAGAAGTTGGGAGCTCTTAATGCTTTTCTGGGTCAGGACAGTGCAACCAGATATTTATACTGGCCTGAGCCCAGGGTGATTTTTGTAGTATGTATGACTAGTAGGGCAATAATAACTTCCGTAGAACAATACTTTATTATTGGCAGTGCTAGTTTTGTTTTCCTGTGAACAAGTTCCCTTTAACCTGATCAGGATTTTTCACCCACCTCATGTTCGTTGGGCTGGTATAAATCCAGCACCTGCTCCCATATAGAAGTTGATTTATTAAAGGCAAATTGGCTGTTTACCAGCAGAGTGAATTTTCACCTTGCATGGGAATTTTCCATTAGCTAGGTGAAAGGGGCAAAGCTCTGCTGAAATCCACTGTTCAATCCTGTGCAAGCAAAAATAATCCATGTACATTACACCCCAGCTTGTTCAATTAATCTTTGGTAATAAAACCTAGAATCTCATTGGTTTCTATGCAGAAGTGAGCCTGATTTTGCACTTTCCAGCTTTAGTAAATAAACCCCACTGTGTACTTAAAAGTGGGGTCTGCCTGTTTTGGGCATTCTTTGAAAAGTGACCTTTCACCTCATTCACTAAGCTAAGTGAAAATCCATCTGCAAAGTAAAAATTCACTTTGCCAAATGAACATGCTTTAGTTCTTTTAGTCAACCCCTAGAATCAAATGAGCTGTTTTACACAAATCACGTCTCAATGTGAGTGTTGAGTCCACATAAACACACATTTGCTTTACATTTATCAAGTCCTGCATTGCACTGTAAACTTTATGTTTTTTATTTAATCTTCACTGAGCTTTATTTTAAAATGAAAATTCAACAATTTGCATGTTGCATTCATGCCTGTTGCTTTGCTATTTCATGTGTTTACATGTGTTGTGCTGAAAAAAAATAAGGCCTGTTATTATCTTTTTTGCCAGAACAGGCCATTGCACAGCAGCACAACGCACTGTTGAGAACTGCTCCTATTGAAATGCATTGCTTTTACAATGTATGTACACTGGCATGCTTTGGTCAAGGTCAACACGTGCCAGAGTATCTGGTGTGCATGGACATTACAGGAATAAAGGACTCATCATTTTGTAAAGATGAATGTTTATTTTATCAATGTTATCTTCCAGTCTGTTTATCTATGTTATCTCCAAAGATTCACACAACTTACATTTAAGTTTCATTCATTTTTCTAATGGAATCTTATGGAGGAAATTTGTGAATTTTGGGTAAAGGTTGTGTGAATCCTGGGAGAAAAAAAATTCTAAATAGACACCTAAGATTAGTAAATAGGATGTGTCTTTACTTCAATCAAGCAATTATGTGCTAGAAAAAAATCTCTTGTCTGTGTTTGGATATTTAAACTGAATTGCTATTATTCACTTTGCACAACAAAGAACATGGGCTCTTTAAAATAAATATTCACATTGGGAAGTGAACAACCTCCATTTCCCTAATAAACAAACCTCATTAGTCTCCACGATGCCCATGATTTCTAAGCAATTGTGAGGCAAAAGTTACAGCGTATAATTTCTACAAACTGTAGAAACATTGGTCAGCTTTGGCAGAAACCTGTGCACAACATGGCATTGTTCTGATTATTCCGAATTAAGTTTACATTTCACATTAAGATTCCCTGACATTGAGATGTCCAGTGGACCTGCATATCTGGTTAAATAAAGTAATTATAATCAGGCCCGGACTGGGACAAAAAATAGGCCCGGGCATTTTAGACTGAGTAGTCGGCGACGGCGCTTCGTGGGGGTGGTTAATGATGGGATGTGGAGTTCCAGCACCTTGTACCTCTGGACTCCTTTACATTACACAGCACCCTGCACCTCTGGACCCCTTTACATTACACAGCACCCTACACCTCTGGACCCCTTTACATTACACAGCACCCTGCACCTCTGGACCCCTTTACATTACACAGCACCTTGCACCTCTGAACCCTTTTACATTACACAGCCCCCCACAGCTCTGGACCCATGTTTGTTACACAGACATCCCCCTAACAGCTCTGGACCCCCTGCATGTTACACAGACCCCCCTACAGTGCAGACCCCCTCCCTACAGTCCAGACCCCCTCCCTACAGTGCAGACCCCCTCCCTACAATACAGAACCCCCCTCCAATACAGAACCCCGCCACAGTACAGAACCCCCCTACAGTACAGAAACATTACAGACCCTCCCTACAATACAGACCCCCCTACACTACAGAAACCCCCCTACATTGCAGACCCCCCTACAATACAGACCCCCTACACTACAGAACCCCCCTACATTACAGCCCCCCTACAATACAGACCCCCTACACTACAGAACCCCCCTACATTACAGACCCCCCTTCACTACAGAACCCCCCCTACATTACAGACCCCCCTAAAATACAGAACCCCCCCATACATTTCAGCCCCCCCTACAATACAGACCCCCCTTCAGACCCATAATGTACCGCAGATCAGCGCGGGACTGCATGTCGGGTCCCCTCCCCCTGTGTAGACATAAAGGAGGAGGGTGAGGCGGCTTCACTCTGCTCGGCTATGTGAGACAGCCAACCCAAGACTGATCAGAGCCGCGGCCACCGTGCCAGAGAGAAGGGGATCGTTGCGGGTCCCAGCTCCCTGATGTGCCGACGGGTGTCACTCGAGTGCGGCTCAGAGGCTCGCACGCACCCACCCCCCACTGCAAAGCGCAAATAGAGCTCTCAAAGTGCCTGTCACTGGCGGCACGCCCCCCACTTAGTACGCTACTGGCAGAACATCAGCGGTCCTGCATGTCAGAACCCGCGGCCGACTCTGCATGTCTCAGACATGCAACCCAGCAGCCCGACGGACCCCGGCCCACCGGGTAAATGCCCAGTCTGCCCTATAGCCAGTTTGGGCCTGATTATAATGGATACAGAATGAAGAAGACCCCCTGCTGGCATGAAGATGCTTTGAGTTCAATATTCTGAGAAGGGATGTTTGTAAAAAAACATCTGAAGATTCCCTTCATCTATACCAGACCCTTATCCTAAATGAAGGTCTGATATAGATGTTAATGGGGGGCCCCCGCACAAAAAAATGTATAGGGTCCCCCAGGTCTTGGGTTTGGTATGAATTTTTGGGGAAAACGAATGCAAAAAAAAACGAAAAAAAGTTGTGTCCCCCTAAACTCCATATCGAACCCTTTTTCGCCATGCAGCTTGGGATAGGGGGGGGGGGGTTGTACAGTTCCCTTCCCTCCTGAACCATGCCAAGGCACATGCCCACTGCATTGGGGAGACGGGGCCTCTTCCGCACAACCCTGGCCCAGTAATTGTGTGTGTATGTGGGGGGGGGGGGGGGTCTGTAGGCTGGGGGGGTTTATTGCAATTTGGAAGCTCATTTTAACAGTAAGGGGGTACCCAGATATTGTCCCCCACTATGAATGAGTAAGGGTTATATAGTATCCATACTCACACACATACAAATTAAGTATTAATTAAAGACACTTACTTACATAATGTACATACATTGTGACTCATGTCCTCTAGCGATGCAAATCGTCAATGATTATGTACTGCAGAAGCATCCCATCCTGTTGCTGACCCGCTCTGAATGACATCTCTCTGGGCCCCGCTGTTAAAAGAAAAAGAAGAGTGGGGTCTCCTGGGTGACATCATTGATCAAATATGGCCAGTTGTGTCAATGCATGTTAACTTGTGCAGCTTCAGGAGCACTGTCACAACAAACAAGTTGCTATTGTGCTTGTCTGTGGTATGTCTCTGATGCGCTGTGGAGTAGAATAATGTCAATCAGGTGCCCCCTGTCCTTTCTGTTGCAGCAGCTGAGGTGCATAGGGTCTGTGTGCTTAACCCCTGCCCTTGAAGCAGCCAAGTATGTTGTAGATTTCATGCAGAGGAACCAACACTGTGGGTTACCTTATGCGGCGTACACACGGTCGGAATTTCAGATGGAAACAGTCCGATGGGAGCCTGTCATCGGATTTTCCGACCGTGTGTATGGTCAACGGTTTTTTTCTGTCAGAATTGAGAACCTGTTCTCAATTTTTCCAAC
>CM053037.1:94772515-94807302 GCA_028564925.1 Lithobates sylvaticus
AAGACGTCTCAAAGCACTAAATGATCTTTCGCAAGCACAGCTGCTCACAGGAATTGTTAGGACAACTTGCATGATTTTTTTAACCGTTGGAAACATTAAAGGATCCAAAAATTTGCAAATGTGCTGTACTGTTAGTACCGCACCTTCCTGTTTTTTGCGTTCAAAGAAGTTTTTAGCAACAACTACTTCTTCATAGTGCAGATCCATTTTGTAATGTTCTGCAAGTGCCTTTATGTCTTCTGACAGAAAAGATGAAGAAAGTGGGTTGCATGCCTCAATGCCCTTGACCAAATTTTCTTTAATGCTAGAGAAACGATGGTCAAGTTCAGAGAGCATTCGGTCCAAGCAAGGGTAAAAGATTTTTGTTCTAAGATCATCTTCACTTGACAAATGATCACGTGGTGTTGGTCTGGCTTCGTACACAAAGTCTTCCATCATTTTTGTTTTTTTAATTTGCCTGGATGCTTGTGAATTCTCAGTGTCAATGTCAAACAAAGAAACAGCTTTTTGAAGTATATCTCTTGATTTGGCATTGGTTCTTACAGATCTTAATGAAGTACAAACATCTTTTTTATACTCTAATGCAGTAGACAAATCTAGGTTTTCCTTCTGAAGCAACTTATGGAAACCTTCTGTAGTAGCCAGTAACAATTGAAACGTAAAAAGGCAGTAGCGCATTGATAACTTACGCAATTTAATTAACAAGCCAGTGGCTATGGCAGATTTCTCCTCTTTAAGACACTGCACAACAGCTAGAAAGTTGCGTATTAGGGATGAGCCGAACACCCCCGGGTTCGGTTCGCACCAGAACCTTCGAACCGACCGAAAGTTCGCGCGAATTTTCGAACCCTATACGTTATAATGGACGCGAACGTTCGAAATCAAAAGTGCTAATTACAACGGCCAATATGCATGTTAATGTCATAAAACAGGTTTGGGGACCCGGGTCCTGCCCCAGGGGACATATATCAATGCAAAAAGAACTTTTAAAAACTAACGTTTTTTCGGGAGCAGTCATTTTAATGATGCATAAAGTGAAAAAAAAAAAGTGAAATTTTCCTTTAAATATGGTACCTGGGGGGTGTCTAAAGTATGCCTGTGAAGTGGCATGTGTTTCCCGTGTTTAGAACTGTCCTTGCACAAAATGACATTTGTAAAGGAAAAAAAGAAGCCATTTAAAACCACTTGCGGCTTTAGGTTTGTTCTTAAGTAGAATCTGAACAGGTACATTATGAAGTGTAGCTCCATCCCAAAAAAATATATTTTTAAGCTTTTTGGAGAACATAGGGAGGGGTTATCACCCCTGTAACATTTGCTGTCTTTGCACATCTGTTCAGAACATGTCACCTCACTTTCCGTCCCAATGACAAATGTTTTTGGAAAAAGTGGGGTTTTAATTGAAACAAGGATTGGTGATAAAGTATCAGTAGAGAGGAGATACCTTTTTCCCAAATTAAATCTAACAGGATAGAATTTCCCTTCCTAGGGGTAGATTTCCTCTCACTTCCTGTTTTCTCTTTCCATTTGCAAGTAGGAGTCGTTTGTAAGTTGGATGTTTGAAAGTAGGGGCCTGGCGTATATACTCTGCAGAAATTTGCCCTATTAGATGTTGGTGTAGCCACAAGACTGGTGGGCACAGGAATGGGCCCTGCTGTGAGTTAATAGATCAAGATTTGTAATTGCATGCACCTGTTGAACAGGGCAGAAAAATTGGGGGTGGTGGTGGTGGTGGACGGTGTTGCCACAAGACTGTAAGCTCTCACAGTTACTCTTGGTGGGCGCAGGAATGGGCCCTGCTGTGAGTTATTAGATCAAGATTTGTAATTGCAAGCACCTGATGAACAGGGCAGAAAAATTGGGCCTTTGGCGGTGGTGGTGGACGGTGTTGCCACAAGACTGTAAGCTCTCACAGTTACTCTTGGTGGGCGCAAGAATGGGCCCTGCTGTGAGTTATTAGATCAAGATTTGTAATTGCAAGCACCTGATGAACAGGGCAGAAAAATTGGGCCTTTGGCGGTGGTGGTGGATGGTGTTGCCACAAGACTGTAAGCTCTCACAGTTACTCTTGGTGGGCGCAGGAATGGGCCCTGCTGTGAGTTATTAGATCAAGATTTGTAATTGCAAGCACCTGTTGAACAGGGCAGAAAAATTGGGGGTGGCGGTGGTGGTGGACGGTGTTGCCACAAGACTGTAAGCTCTCACAGTTACTCTTGGTGGGCGCAGGAATGGGCCCTGCTGTGAGTTATTAGATCAAGATTTGTAATTGCAAGCACCTGATGAACAGGGCAGAAAAATTGGGCCTTTGGCGGTGGTGGTGGACGGTGTTGCCACAAGACTGTAAGCTCTCACAGTTACTCTTGGTGGGCGCAAGAATGGGCCCTGCTGTGAGTTATTAGATCAAGATTTGTAATTGCAAGCACCTGATGAACAGGGCAGAAAAATTGGGCCTTTGGCGGTGGTGGTGGACGGTGTTGCCACAAGACTGTAAGCTCTCACAGTTACTCTTGGTGGGCGCAGGAATGGGCCCTGCTGTGTGTTATTAGATCAAGATTTGTAATTGCAAGCACCTGATGAACAGGGCAGAAAAATTGGGCCTTTGGCGGTGGTGGTGGACGGTGTTGCCACAAGACTGTAGGCCCTCATAGTTACTCTTGGTGGGCGCAGGAATGGGCCCTGCTGTGAACTATTAGATCAAGATTTGTAATTACCCGCCCCTGTTAAACAGGGGCTGAAAAATTGTGCCTTAGGCACTGGTGCTGGTGCCACAACACTGCAACCCCTCACAGATACTGTACTTGGAGCACAGCAGTCACACGTGTTGCAAAGCATTTTTTTTAAAAAATTGTAATTACCCGCCCCTGTTAAACAGGGGCTGAAAAATTGTGCCTTAGGCACTGGTGCTGGTGCCACAACACTGCAACCCCTCACAGATACTGTACTTGGAGCACAGCAGTCACACGTGTTGCGAAGCATTTTTTTAAAAAAATTGTAATTACCCGCCCCTGTTAAACAGGGGCTGAAAAATTGTGCATTAGGCACTGGTGCTGGTGCCACAACACTGCAACCCCTCACAGATACTGTACTTGGAGCACAGCAGTCACACGTGTTGCAAAGCATTTTTTTTTTAAAATGTAAGTACACGCCCCTGTTAAACAGGGGCTGAAAAATTGTGCCTTAGGCACTGGTGCTGGTGCCACAACACTGCAACCCCTCACAGATACTGTACTTGGAGCACAGCAGTCACACGTGTTGCGAAGCATTTTTTTTAAAAAATTGTAAGTACACGCCCCTGTTAAACAGGGGCTGAAAAATTGTGCCTTAGGCACTGGTGCTGGTGCCACAACACTGCAACCCCTCACAGATACTGTACTTGGAGCACAGCAGTCACACGTGTTGCGAAGCATTTTTTTATAAAAATTGTATGTACACGCCCCTGTTAAACAGGGGCTGAAAAATTGTGCCTTAGGCACTGGTGTGGTGGCATGGATCATTGAGGAGGAGGAAGAGGATAGTCAGTGAACATAAGAGGACAGTCACTCAGCATCAGCATAGGCAGTCTTGAAGGGATGTGATATTAAAAATTATTCGGTTATATCCGCCTCAGGTGCCTGGTAGCTGGTGGTGATCCAAGACTGATTCATTTTGATGAAGGTCAGTCGATCAACCGAGGCGGTGGACAGGCGCACCCTATGATCGGTGACAAATCCTCCAGCAGCACTGAATGTGCGTTCGGAAAGAACGCTGGAGGCAGGACAGGCCAGTAGCTCAATTGCATACTGTGCAAGCTCTGGCCAGTGATCCATCCTCAGGACCCAGTAAGCCAGAGGATTTTCGGTGGGAAAGGTGTCCAAGTCTGACCTTGCCCCAAGGTATTCCTGCACCATGTATATCAGACGCTGGCGATGGTTGCTGGAACCGATCATACCTTGGGGCTGCGGACTAAAAAATTGTCTGAACGCATCGGTCAGACGTCCACCTTCCCCACCGCTCCTTCTGCTACTGACCGAAGCCTCAGCAACTCGTCGCCCAGGACCAGGAGTTTGTAGCCTCCCAGTTTCTGGGAACGCGTTGCACAGACCTTTCTGCAAGGCCTCCCTGAGATGTCTCATCCTCTGCTCCCTCTGCGACGGCAAGATAAGGTCCGCAACCTTACCCTTGTACCGCGGATCAAGGAGAGTGGCCAGCCAGTAATGGTCCCTCTCCTTGATCCGAAGAACACGAGGATCCTTCCGCAGGCTTTGCAGGATCAGGGAGGCCATGCAGCGTAGGTTAGCTGAGGCATTCGGTCCGGAGTCTTCTGGGTCACTGAGGATGACATGGTCGCCAGCCACCTCCTCCCAGCCACGTACAAGTCCACTGGTTTGTTGGGACTGTACATCATCCCTAAAAGACTGCTGCTGCTGATGCTGAGTGCCAGGCTCCACCTCCATGCTCACACAATCCTCCTCCTCCTCCTCCTCCTCCTCTCCTCCTCCTCTTCCTGTGTGATGGGTGGGACAGAAGGAACACTGTCCGGATAAAGGGGGCCTTGAGAGGCAAGGAAGTCCTCCTCTTCCTGCCTCTGTTCTGCCTCAAGTGCCCTGTCCATTATCCCACGCAGCGTATGCTCCAACAGGTGGACAAGAGGGACAGTGTCACTGATGCATGCACTGTCACTGCTCACCATCCTCGTGGCCTCCTCAAATGGTGAGAGGACAGTGCATGCATCCCTGATCATGCTCCACTGACGTGGGGAAAAAAAAACCAAGCTCCCCTGACCCTGTCCTGGTGCCATAGTCGCAAAGGTACTCATTGATGGCCCTCTGCTGCGTGTGCAGTCGCTGCAGCATGGCCAACGTTGAGTTCCACCTGGTGGGCATGTCACATATTAGGCGGTTCTTGGGCAGGTTCAGCTCCTTTTGCAGCTCAGTCAGCCGAGCACTGGCATTATAAGATCGGCGGAAATGCACACAGACTTTCCTGGCCTGCCTCAGGACATCCTGTAAGCCTGGGAACCTGCCCAAGAACCGCTGCACCACCAGGTTGAGGACGTGAGCCATGCAGGGCACATGGGTGAGCTGCCCCTGTCGCAGGGCGGAGAGGAGGTTGGTGCCATTGTCAGAAACGACCATTCCTGGCTTAAGCTGACGTGGCGTCAACCCCCTCTCGGCCTGCCCCTGCAGAGCTGCCAGAACCTCTGGCCCAGTGTGGCTCCTGTCCCCCAAACACACCAGCGCAAGCACGGCATGGCATCTTTTTGCCTGCGTACTTGCGTAGCCCCTTGTACGCCTACGGAGCACCGCTGGTTCCAAGGACAGAGCACTGGAGGAAGAAGAAGAGGAGGGGGTGGAGGAGAGAGGTGTGTCACAACCAGTAGCAGTAGTAGCGTTTTGGAGGCGTGGTGGCGGAACAACCTCCAACACTACTGCACCTTGTCCTGCATCCCTCCCAGCTGCCAATAGAGTGACCCAATGGGCCGTGAAAGAAAGGTACCGTCCCTGTCCATGCCTGCTGGACCATGAGTCAGCGGTAATATGCACCTTACCGCTGACCGCCCTGTCCAGCGAGGCATGGACATTGCCCTCCACATGCCGGTAGAGAGACGGAATCGCCTTCCGTGAGAAAAAGTGGCGTTTGGGAACCTGCCACTGAGGAACCGCACATTGAACAAACTCACGGAAGGGGGCCGAGTCTACCAACTGAAAAGGCAGCAGTTGAAGTGCTAGCAATTTAGCCAGGCTAGCATTCAACCGCTGGGCATGTGGATGGCTGGGAGTGTACTTCTTTCTACGGTCCAGCAGCTGGGGCAGGGAAATTTGCCTGCTGCAATCGGACGTCGGTGTACTGCAAGTACTTGGTTGTGACACACCTAATTCTACACCTTCAGTCCTCTCAGAGCAGCTTTCAGAGAGGACTGAAGGTGTAGTGGGGATGGAGATCCCAGCTGAGGAGGAGCAAGGAGAGGTCCGCTTAGTTCTTTGGTGTGGGTCTTTTATGTGTGCCTGCCAACGAGCTGCATGGCAGGTCGCCATATGTCTGGTCATGCTTGTGGTGCCCAAGCGGCTGATGTTTTGGCCACGCGAGATACGCTTGAGACAAATATTGCAAATAGCAGTGGTGCGATCTGATGCACTCGTCTCAAAAAAGGCCCACACCAAAGAACTTTTCTGATAACGTGCAGAGGCAGCGCCCTGCACAGGCGGAGCTCTGCGGTGTTGTACAGTTGCTGTGCTGGCCTCTACCTGGCCTCCAGGGGGCATCCTGCCTCGTTGGACATGTGACGCCGCATCCTCCTCCTCCTCGTCCTCCTCCTCATCCTCTCTCCCTTCAGGCACCCACGTGGAGTCAGTGACCTCATCATCCCCTCCCTCTTCACCACTAGAGCAAACCTGGCAGTAAGCTGCAGCTGGTGGAACAGTACTGCCAGATTCCTCAAGCTGGGTATCATCATCCGAGCCTTCGAATCGTTGGGCATCCTCCTGGAGCATGTACCCAACACTGTGCTCAAAGAGTTCGGGGGACTCCTCAGGAGGACATGGTGGGTCTAGGGAAGGGGTGGCTGATGATGCTCTGCCAGTACCCTGAGCCTGGGTGAGAGAGGATGAGGAGGATGAGGAGGGCTTGGTCATCCATTCTACCAAGCCTTCAGCATGATGCGGCTCCACATGTCCAGCTGCCGAAAACAAAGACGCGCGTGTCCCATGGCCACGTGCTGATGACGATGCACGACCACGTCCACGGCCACGGCCACGTCCACTAGAAACAGAGCCTGCCTGCCCTGTGTTCTTGGCTCTGCACGCTCTGCCTCCCCTTGGCGGTCTTCCAGCCATTGTAGTCGGTAGTCCTGTGGGTGCTGCTGAGAAGAATATATAGGAGCTCTGTGTGATGCCACTAACACACTAGAAGTCCTATGTGTGCTTCTGCAAAGAAAATAGAGGAGCTCTGTGTGATGCCACTAACACACTAGAAGTCCTGTGGGTGCTTCTGCAAAGAAAATAGAGGAGCTCTGTGTGATGCCACTAACACACTAGAAGTCCTATGGGTGCTTCTGCAAAGAAAATAGAGGAGCTCTGTGTGATGCCACTAACACACTAGAAATCCTATGGGTGCTTCTGCAAAGAAAATAGAGGAGCTCTGTGTGATGCCACTAACACACTAGAAGTCCTGTGGGTGCTGCTGAGAAGAAAATATAGGAGCTCTGTGTGATGCCACTAACACACTAGAAGTCCTATGGGTGCTTCTGCAAAGAAAATAGAGGAGCTCTGTGTGATGCCACTAACACACTAGAAGTCCTGTGGGTGCTTCTGCAAAGAAAATAGAGGAGCTCTGTGTGATGCCACTAACACACTAGAAGTCCTGTGGGTGCTGCTGAGAAGAAAATATAGGAGCTCTGTGTGATGCCACTAACACACTAGAAGTCCTATGGGTGCTTCTGCAAAGAAAATAGAGGAGCTCTGTGTGATGCCACTAACACACTAGAAGTCCTGTGGGTGCTTCTGAGAAGAAAATAGAGGAGCTCTGTGTGATGCCACTAACACACTAGAAGTCCTGTGGGTGCTTCTGCAAAGAAAATAGAGGAGCTCTGTGTGATGCCACTAACACACTAGAAGTCCTGTGGGTGCTGCTGAGAAGAAAATAGAGGAGCTCTGTGTGATGACACTAACACACAAGAAGTCCTGTGGGTGCTTCTGCAAAGAAAATAGAGGAGCTCTGTGTGATGCCACTAACACACTAGAAGTCCTGTGGGTGCTTCTGCAAAGAAAATAGAGGAGCTCTGTGTGATGCCAATAACACACTAGAAGTCCTGTGGGTGCTTCTGAGAAGAAAATAGAGGAGCTCTGTGTGATGCCACTAACACACTAGAAGTCCTGTGGGTGCTTCTGCAAAGAAAATATAGGAGCTCTGTGTGATGCCACTAACACACTAGAAGTCCTATGGGTGCTTCTGCAGAGAAAATAGAGGAGCTCTGTGTGATGCCACTAACACACTAGAAGTCCTGTGGGTGCTTCTGAGAAGAAAATATAGGAGCTCTGTGTGATGCCACTAACACACTAGACGTCCTATGGGTGCTTCTGCAAAGAAAATAGATGAGCTCTGTGTGATGCCACTAACACACTAGAAGTCCTGAGGGTGCTTCTGAGAAGAAAATATAGAGGAGCTCTGTGTGATGCCACTAACACACTAGAAGTCCTATGGGTGCTTCTGCAAAGAAAATAGAGGAGCCCTGTGTGATGCCACTAACACACTAGACGTCCTGTGGGTGCTTCTGCAAAGAAATAGAGGAGCTCTGTGTGATGCCACTAACACACTAGAAGTCCTATGGTGCTTCTGTGAAGAAAATATAGGTATGTGTGATGGGACTAACACACTTCAAGTCCTATAGGTGCTTCTGGGAACAAAATATAGGAGCTCTGTGTGATGGGACTAACACACTTCAAGTCCTATGGGTGCTTCTGGGAAGAAAATATAGGATCTCTGTGTGATGGGACTAACACACTTCAAGTCCTATAGGTGCTTCTGGGAACAAAATATAGGATCTCTGTGTGATGGGACTAACACACTTCAAGTCCTATAGGTGCTTCTGGGAAGAAAATATAGATCTCTGTGTGATGGGACTAACACACTTCAAGTCCTATAGGTGCTTCTGGGAACAAAATATAGGATCTCTGTGTGATGGGACTAACACACTTCAAGTCCTATAGGTGCTTCTGGGAAGAAAATATAGGTCTCTGTGTGATGGGACTAACACACTTCAAGTCCTATAGGTGCTTCTGGTGCTTCTGGGAACAAAATATATGATCTCTGTGTGAACAAAATATATGATCTCTGTGTGATGGGACTAACACACTTCAAGTCCTATAGTCCTATAGGTGCTTCTGGGAAGAAAATATATGGTCTCTGTGTGATGGGACTAACACACTTCAAGTCCTATAGGTGCTTCTGGGAACAAAATATATGATCTCTGTGTGATGGGACTAACACACTTCAAGTCCTATAGGTGCTTCTGGGAACAAAATATATGATCTCTGTGTGATGGGACTAACACACTTCAAGTCCTATAGGTGCTTCTGGGAACAAAATATATGATCTCTGTGTGATGGGACTAACACACTTCAAGTCCTATAGGTGCTTCTGGGAACAAAATATATGGATCTCTGTGTGATGGGACTAACACACTTCAAGTCCTATAGGTGCTTCTGGGAACAAAATATATGATCTCTGTGTGATGGGACTAACACACTTCAAGTCCTATAGGTGCTTCTGGGAAGAAAATATAGGATCTCTGTGTGATGGGACTAACACACTTCAAGTCCTATAGGTGCTTCTGGGAACAAAATATATGATCTCTGTGTGATGGGACTAACACACTTCAAGTCCTATAGGTGCTTCTGGGAACAAAATATATGATCTCTGTGTGATGGGACTAACACACTTCAAGTCCTATAGGTGCTTCTGGGAACAAAATATATGATCTCTGTGTGATGGGACTAACACACTTCAAGTCCTATAGGTGCTTCTGGGAACAAAATATTGGTCTCTGTGTGATGGGACTAACACACTTCAAGTCCTATAGGTGCTTCTGGGAACAAAATATATGATCTCTGTGTGATGGGACTAACACACTTCAAGTCCTATAGGTGCTTCTGGGAAGAAAATATAGGTCTGTGTGATGGGACTAACACACTTCAAGTCCTATAGGTGCTTCTGGGAAAAATATATGATCTCTGTGTGATGGGACTAACACACTTCAAGTCCTATAGGTGCTTCTGGGAACAAAATATATGATCTCTGTGTGATGGGACTAACACACTTCAAGTCCTATAGGTGCTTCTGGGAAGAAAATATAGGTCTGTGTGAGGGGACTAACACACTTCAAGTCCTATAGGTGCTTCTGGGAACAAAATATATGATCTCTGTGTGATGGGACTAACACACTTCAAGTCCTATAGGTGCTTCTGGGAACAAAATATATGATCTCTGTGTGATGGGACTAACACACTTCAAGTCCTATAGGTGCTTCTGGGAACAAAATATAGGATCTCTGTGTGATGGGACTAACACACTTCAAGTCCTATAGGTGCTTCTGGGAACAAAATATATGATCTCTGTGTGATGGGACTAACACACTTCAAGTCCTATAGGTGCTTCTGGGAACAAAATATATGATCTCTGTGTGATGGGACTAACACACTTCAAGTCCTATAGGTGCTTCTGGGAACAAAATATATGATCTCTGTGTGATGGGACTAACACACTTCAAGTCCTATAGGTGCTTCTGGGAACAAAATATAGGATCTCTGTGTGATGGGACTAACACACTTCAAGTCCTATAGGTGCTTCTGGGAACAAAATATATGGTCTGTGTGATGGGACTAACACACTTCAAGTCCTATAGGTGCTTCTGGGAACAACATATATGATCTCTGTGTGATGGGACTAACACACTTCAAGTCCTATAGGTGCTTCTGGGAAGAAAATATATGAGGTCTGTGTGATGGGACTAACACACTTCAAGTCCTATAGGTGCTTCTGGGAACAAAATATATGATCTATGTGTGATGGGACTAACACACTTCAAGTCCTATAGGTGCTTCTGGGAACAAAATATATGATCTCTGTGTGATGGGACTAACACACTTCAAGTCCTATAGGTGCTTCTGGCAACAAAATATATGATCTCTGTGTGATGGGACTAACACACTTCAAGTCCTATAGGTGCTTCTGGGAACAAAATATAGGATCTCTGTGTGATGGGACTAACACACTTCAAGTCCTATAGGTGCTTCTGGGAAGAAAATATAGGTCTGTGTGATGGGACTAACACACTTCAAGTCCTATAGGTGCTTCTGGGAACAAAATATATGATCTCTGTGTGATGGGACTAACACACTTCAAGTCCTATAGGTGCTTCTGGGAACAAAATATAGGTGATCTCTGTGTGATGGGACTAACACACTTCAAGTCCTATAGGTGCTTCTGGGAACAAAATATATGATCTCTGTGTGATGGGACTAACACACTTCAAGTCCTATAGGTGCTTCTGGGAACAAAATATAGGATCTCTGTGTGATGGGACTAACACACTTCAAGTCCTATAGGTGCTTCTGGGAACAAAATATATGATCTCTGTGTGATGGGACTAACACACTTCAAGTCCTATAGGTGCTTCTGGGAAACAAAATATATGATCTCTGTGTGATGGGACTAACACACTTCAAGTCCTATAGGTGCTTCTGGGAACAAAATATATGATCTCTGTGTGATGGGACTAACACACTTCAAGTCCTATAGGTGCTTCTGGGAAGAAAATATAGGTCTGTGTGATGGGACTAACACACTTCAAGTCCTATTGGTGCTTCTGGGAACAAAATATATGATCTCTGTGTGATGGGACTAACACACTTCAAGTCCTATAGGTGCTTCTGGGAACAAAATATAGGTCTGTGTGATGGGACTAACACACTTCAAGTCCTATAGGTGCTTCTGGGAACAAAATATAGGAGCTCTGCCTGCCTGCCACGAACACACTACAAGTCCTATAGGTGCTTCTGGGAACAAAATATAGGAGCTCTGCCTGCCTGCCACGAACACACTTCAAGTCCTATAGGTGCTTCTGGGAACAAAATATAGGAGCTCTGCCTGCCTGCCACGAACACACTACAAGTCCTATAGGTGCTTCTGGGAACAAAATATAGGAGCTCTGCCTGCCTGCCACGAACACACTACAAGTCCTATAGGTGCTTCTGGGAACAAAATATAGGAGCTCTGCCTGCCTGCCACGAACACACTACAAGTCCTATAGGTGCTTCTGGGAACAAAATATAGGAGCTCTGCCTGCCTGCCACGAACACACTACAAGCCCCTCTTTCTAAATCAATCTTTCTAAATGAATCTATCTAACTCAATCTCTCTAAGTAAATCTCTCTAACTAACTAAATCCAGCAGAGTGTCTCAGAACTATCCTGCTCTATCTGCGCCGGAACAGCATGTGACCGGCGCAGACGGCGTGGCGGCCTTTTATAGGGGGGGGCGTGTACTAAAGCCCCTGAGCTGTAATTGGCTACAGGCGTCCTGCCTGTAGCCAATTATGGCTCTTCGAGTTTCCGGCGCTGTGATTGGCCAAGCATGCGGGGTCACAGTGCATGCTTGGCCAATCATCAGCCAGCAATGCACTGCGCCGGCCGCGCCGGCCGCAATGCATTGCGGGGCCGCTCGCATCACACGAACGTGATGCGAGCGGCCAAAATAGTTCTGGGCTCGCCGAGCGAGCGAACACCCGGTGCTCGATGCGAACATGGGTTCGCATCGAGCACCGGGCCCATCCCTAGCGTACACAGATAGCAAGTTGCTCTTTTCTTTTATCCCTTGCTTCGTCTTCCATTATGGCATACATTCCAGAGTTCTTTAACTCGCTAACAATTGTACTTGTTACTTCTTCTGAACAGCACTGTATGAGATTGTTTTGTGATGAAGGTGAAGTATAGGTAGCATTGCCTGGAGGCTTGTACTTTTGAAGGAAAGGATCAAATTTACGTAAATAATTTAAGCACTCTTTAAAATTGCCTCTATTTAGGCTCTCTTCTCCTTCTAAATGACCTCGAAATGATATGCCCTGTTTGGCAAGAAGCACTGTGGTTGCAACTATTCGTTTTAGATACTCTCGCCTTTCTCGAATTTGGAGTTCAGTAGCTTTTTCTATTTGTTCTACAACATTTCCATGCAGTTTAGAAGCTTTACAAGCTGCCCATGCCAACATGCTAGACCTGTGAAGAGCACTTCTTTCATGCTCCTTAAAGGAATCTAAAGCACGTTTCCAATTTTTAAAACCTTGTGTGGTTAATAATGCATCCAGGTTGTGCCTCTTGCCTTTTGGGGCAAAATTTCTACAAGCAAAACAAAATGCAGTATTTTTGTTACACGAATATTCTAGCCAAATATATTTCTCAAACCACTGATATTGGAATGATCGCTTTTGTGAACCAAACATTTCATAGGGATATTGCTTTAGTTTAGGCTGCATAGAACCACTATCCACATCTCCTAGATCAGTAACATCAGAAACTGCAGTCATATCAATTGATCCATCACCCACTTCTGTATCTGTTGTGGTACTTGAAGTGCCTTCCTCTGCAAGTAAAATACTGTCATCACATTCTGAAACTTGATCCGTGCTGCTCACGGCTTCTTCATGAGACTCAGGCTCAGCTTCTTCTGCGTTAGACCCTTTTTGGGTGAAAAATTGTCTGATATCCATATCCTATGAAGAAATTATTTCAAATTTAGAGTTTGCTTTCCTGAACTTGGTATATTTTTTTTTCTCCATGTTTAAATCATCTTTTTTTTAACTTCATATGTATATTTATTAGTTTATTCTTGTATATAAAAAGTATACCCCCACTATTCACTACAGGCTGCAGCAGTGGTTTCAAGAGTGCGCTGCCAACATCCCACTATAAATTTTAAAATTGCTTGGCCCACACTGTTTCAGGTCTTTGAGCTCTCAAAGGCGGATATAAATTTTGTGATGTGTAGGCATTCATTCTTTAAGGCCCATTCATGATTTTTTTTTTTTTTTTTAACGGTGTTACACTTCAAATGTATTGTAGTGTGTGCTTTAGCAAAACTGAAAACACAACAAAAAATTGCATAGGTGATGTAGAAAAATCTATTTTTTGGGTTTAAATTTAATGTCTTACCTGTTGTCGTAGGGGGTTTTTGACTTGTTGTTGTCTCTTCCATTCAGGCTCAGCCTCATCTGTGCCCATCAACTCAGCCTGATCAACATCTGATAAAGGGAAAGCAGAAAGCTGTCAACAGCTGCATTGTGTTTGGACAAAAACATTATGCAATATACGGAATGAGGAAAGAGGGAGAGAGAGGGAGAGAGAGGGAGAGAGAGAGAGAGGAGAGAGAGAGAGGGAGAGAGAGGGAGAGAGAGGGAGAGAGAGAGAGAGAGGGAGAGAGAGGGAGAGAGAGGGAGGGAGGGAGAGGGAGGGAGAGGGAGAGGGAGGGAGAAAGATTTGTACCTGTTTTGTTGCATATTCGTATGCATTGTTGACTTGCGTTTCGCTGCCATTCCAAAAAAACTATTTGATTGTATGTTGCACATAAAATACTATTAGAAAAAGACAAAAGCAATAAAAAAAGAATATTTTATGGTTGTCAGCATGTCCAAGCATTAAATTGTGATAATTACATACAAAACAATGTCGCTTGCCAAGTTGTCCCCATTCCCTTTGTGGAGTTATATATTTAAGTATATATTAAATGGGTAAGGTAAGTAAGGATACCGTATGACTAATCTAGGTACTTAATGTTCTAATTTATTTCAGACTATAAAGACTTTTAATTACAAAATTATTTTAATAAACAGTCTGAGATTTAAATTTAACTATAGCATAGGATTTTGTTTTAGCATAAATTTGATCAGACATCAGCATTTTCTCCATGCATGCAGTTGCATATAGTTACCAGTAGTGCGCTATTGCGCCCATCTCATGAAGCAGAAGCATGATGACCGTGTCCACCACTGGCAGCAGGTACGATTGATGAGACGACTCTGAGACTAGTCCAGACAAGGCCCACCCCCGCCCAGCCAGGCCTGGAGAAGAGGAACTTGTTAGAAAGACATGCTGTTTTGAAGATCGGAAGGGAAAAAATATTGCAATTGATTCTTAGCGATTAATCGTGCGAGTGCCAACTGTTAATGGAACCCCAAAGTCATCTTGGAATCCATTACGGTGCAGCTATCAAACTACACTAATTATTTATGCATTCCAGTACATTTGACAGCCCATTGAAATGAATGGGCTGTCAAAATCGGAATATGTGGGACCACACAGGAAAGCGAGCAGTGTGAACAGACCCTAAGGGCCAGTTCACAACATAGAAACGCAGTTCGGAGATGTTTCTGCATGTACATTTTTGATGTGTTCCAGTGCGTTTTTTCCCCTTTTTTTTCTTCACCCTAAATAAGGACGTGCGCTCCGATGCGTTTTTTTCTGCTGCAGTTCAGTGCAGAAAAAAATGCAGCATGTTCTACATTTCTTTCTGGACAGGAACACACTTGTGTGAACTATGCCATTGGAAACCGATTTAACCTACTATCTATGCGTTTGACGCAGGAAAAAAAAATAAAAAACAAAACACTGAATTGCATGTGTGGCGTGGTCGTAAACCAACCCTGCAGACATTCAAAGAAGTGTTTTTATTTTACTTATCTTTAGACTGGGAATAGGTGGTTAATCGACCACAATACACATGCAGGTACAGGAAGGTCTTTTTAGCTCTAGGCTCTATACTGATATGACTTAAAAATGTTGCAGACAAATCTCTTTTCAATGAAAAGTAGCTCTAGCCTAAAGAAAGCTGAGTGTATTATGCAATCTGACTGTACAATCTAAGGTAGAGCAGTAGTGGGGTGGCATGTCACTGGTATAGTGACGGGCGGTTGACACAGATCGTCCGTACTGAATATCAGATCATGGCTCCCTGAAGTGCTCCATACACTATACAATCGTGTGATTGCACAAAAACTAGATCCATGATTCATAGAAGTAGCTGCAGGGGTCAATGGCGCTCCCTAGTGATAAAGTGAGTATACAAAATTTATATTTATATATATATATATATATATATATTATATATATATATATATATATATATATACACACACACCAGTATAAAAATCCAACACACAGAGTGAAATGTAAATTAGTAACACCAGTAGCCACCCCCGTGGTAGGCCAAATGGTGCACAGTGTATACCTGAGCAGGTGATATCCTCACACTACATACAGTGCACCTGTTATCACCTACAGGTGAATATGCAATACTCCACGTGTAAACCAGTGTAATCCCAAAACCGTATGTGTGTATAACAAATAGGTATCCACGCACACACCACCTTTTTTTGGGATTACACTGGTTTGCACTTGGATTATTGCATATTCACCTGTAGGTGATAATAACAGGTGCACACCACTTGTATGTAGTAGTGTGTGTGAGGATATCACCTGACCTGCTTTAGCAGGTATACACTGTGCACTGCAGGATTTTTATGTGGTGTATATATACACACGACATGATATATATTGGACTGGTGTTTCACTTTATCACTAGGGAGCGCCATTAGCCACCCCTGCAGGCTGCAGCTACTTCTATTAAGTATTAACCGTTTGGCTCCTTAGGGGGGTCCAATTAGGGGGTCAATTAGGGGAATAGCTAGTCACTCATACATTTTTGGAACAGCCACAGTGTATCCACTCCAGATCCCCAGCTCTTTACCTTAGTCCTTCTCCTCCTACTCCTGCCAGTGAGTGAGTGCTTGTGCTCCTCTCCTCTGACTGAGATACTGTCTGAGAGTCAGTCAGGTTGTTCTTGTTCTTCCAGCAGTGAGCTGAGCAGAGCAGTCTGTGTGTCTGTCTGTCCAGACGTGATGTCCACTCTCCAGTCCTCCAGGCTCCAGCTAGCTTGCTCCAGCTCCAGACCGCCCGGCGCACGCGCTGCCTAGTGTGGTGTGTGTCACTCACTGTCTCGTCGTCAGGTGAATGCGTGCACTTTCTCTCCCGCCGCCGCCCCTTGCGCTTTTTAAAGGCGGCCCCAGCATGCCGTGCAACGGTGCGTGACGCCCGTCGCACGTGACTCACCACGTCACACGTCCCGCCGCCGCTCGCTCCTTCTTCTCACTCATCTCGCTCATGCGCAGTGCGGCACCGTGGGGACTCGGGGCTATTAATAGTAAAACACATTTATGAGACTCGGGGCCTTTTGGGGACCCATTCGGGACTCCAGCCCCCCCTAGCCACCCCCTGGCGACGCCCCTGGTCAGGAGCCAGCGCTACATTTAATATCGTCATTGATTTCTGTGTTGCTGCCTTTACTACTGTTGATCATTATTTGACCATAACCCTAAGAAAGAAGAAATGGTAAATTTTTTGCATTACGCTACTTTTGGGTGTCATGAATACAGTGATGTTCACTTACCAATCTATTCTTTCTTAGAGTCCATTCACACAGGGGCAAATTTGGATCCGACTTCAAGTCGCCCCAAGACGCCCCTAGTCGCCTCAAGTCGCGCTACATGAAAAAATCTATGTAAGTGAATGGATCCGTCTTAATGCACACTACTGCAGTCGCTCCGACTTCAGAAAAGGTTCCTGTACTACTTCAATCCGACTTCTAGGCGACTTGTACCCATAGAATTCAATGGAAGTCGCCTCCAAGTTGGATCTCCATCTATATTGAAGCGACAATGTCGCCTCACTAATAATAAAAACTGGCATGGGTTCCCCTCCAAGGTCAAACCAGGCCCTTAGGTCTGGTATGGATTTTAAAGAGACCCCCCTACGCCGAAAAAACGGCATGGGGTCCCCCCAAAATCCATACCAGACCCCTATCGGAGCACGCAGCCCGGCCGGTCAGGAAAGGGGTGGGGACGAGCGAGCGCCCCCCCCCTGAACCATACCAGGCCACATGCCCTGAACATGGGGGGGTGGGTGCTTTGGGGAAGGGGGGCTCCCTGCGGCTCCCCCACCCCAAAGCACCTTGTCCCCATGTTGATGAGGACAAGGGCCTCTTCCCGACAACCCAGGCCATTGGTTGTCGGGGTCTGCGGGCGGGGGGCTTATCGGAATCCGGAAGCCCCCTTTAATAAGGGGGCCCCCAGATCCCGGCCCCCCACCCTATGTGAATGTGTATGGGGTACATCGTACCCCTACCCATTCACCTGGGGAAAAAGTGTCATAAAAAAAACACACTACACAGGTTTTTTTAAGTAATTTATTAGGCAGCTCCGGGGTCTTCTTCCGACTTCGGGGTCTCTTCCGACTCCTTTGCTTTCTCCAGCCTCTTGTCCCGCTCTCTGGTTCTTCTCCCGCTCTCCGGCCTCTTCTCCCACTCTCCAGTCTCCTCTACCTGTGGTCAGTCCAGCTGGGAAGGAGTTGTTGGGTGGAAGAGCTGGATTGAGAAAGTGTGGAGGCTGTCAGGACCACGGGCAGCTCCCCATTCTGGCAGGGGGTGACCCTGGGCTGGGGCTCGGGTGCATACAGGAGGAGTGAAGAGATCCCGGAAGTAGAGGCACACGAGAGAGCAGGAGAAGAGGACAGCAGGAGAGAACACTCTAAGTCCCCATACACACGGTCGGAAATTCGAAATCCGATTTTTTCCGACGGATGTTGTCCAAAACTGGTGTTGCATACACACGGTTGGACAAAGGTGTCGGAAAATCTGATTGTTCCGAACGTGGTTCGTTGCATATTACGGAACTACTTAGAGGCTAGTAGCCAATAGCTTTGGTCTCGTAATTCGATCTGAGGATGTGTGGCACTTTGTCCGTTGGAATTCCCTACACACGATCAGAAAAAGTCTCATCGGATTTTGTTGTCGGAAAATTTGAGATCCTGCTCTCAAATTTTTTCCGCCGGAAATTCCGATGGAAAAAGTCCGCTAGAGCCCACACACGATCGAATTTTCCGACAACATAATCCAATCTGACTTTTTCGATCGGAATATCCGACCGTGGGTACGGGGCATAAGAGTCTCCAGGAGGACTACTGGTTGCAGCCAGGAGGGCTGGTGAGTGAGCACAGTTGGGAGGCCTGGGGAGGCATGCCTGAGAGAACTGGGAGATTGTAATTTGAAAGATGGGTTCAGAACCAGTGGAGAGAGGACTGTGGAGAATGCCAGTGGAAAGGTGTCCTTGCAGGCAGGCTGGCTGGCAGTTCGTGAAGGAGGCTATCTGGGAGTGGTAGTTGGGCAGAGGACTGCTAGCACCTGAACTATTCTTTTTTTTTTTGCCTTCCTCTGGATCAACTGTGGATATAGAATGGGGTATATTGGATTATATTAGTACGATATTTTTTATTTTTATTAATTATTTCTTTTTTTTATGGTTGAACTGGATGGACTTGTGTCTTTTTTCGGCCTAGCTAACTATGTAACTATATTCTACACCACAGGGGCCCGTGGCCCCTGCCCACAAAAGGCAGTTCATTGAGGCCTGGCTGGAGCAGTGTCAAGCCTACCCACGTGGAGCTAGCTAGTCCGGAGGAGGGATAGTCTGCAGCAAGGGAAGTGCTGGTGAAGGAACAGTCTGCAACAAGTGAAGTGCTGTAGGAGAAACAGTGTGCAGCAAATATAGTGCTAGACAGAAGACTGAGGTGTATGTACAGGGAGTGTACATTGTAGTCCCAATTGATATAGTCCAAAATGCAGCGCTTATTAGTATTAAAGTTCATTCATTGAAGAAAAACTGTAAATATAATATGATAGTGAAAAGAATCTTCCACCACTTCCAGTGTGTAAAGAAAGGCGCACACGTCACTCAGGTGTATCAAATCTGCTTACCAGATATCAGATAAAGGTGAGCATCAAATATAGATTCCACTCTCCATCAGATCCTGACCTCCCTGGGGCCCTAAGCAAAATTCTGCTAAGGGGCCCTCTACTTGACCCGTGATGCCGTGAGCTATGTAAACCATTTGCCATTGCCACACAGTCACACCTGACACTTCAGTGCTCCCAAAACAATCCTCCCTCCTTTAAACAAAACAGTCAAAGAATAAGTACAACAATATAGAACAAAATGAGGTCCCCAGAGAGCCCCCCTTACATCAGGGTCCTCAGAGCCCCCCTTACATCAGGGTCCTCAGAGCCCCTCTTTACACCAAGGTCCCCAGAGAGCCCCCCTTATACAAGGGTCCCCAGACAGCCCCCCTTAAATCAGTGTCCTCAGAGAGTCTCCCCCTACATTAGGGTCCCCAGAGAGCCTCCCCCTACATCAGGGTCCCCAGAGAGCCTCCCCTTACATCAGGGTCCCCAGAGAGCCTCCCCTTACATCAGGGTCCCCAGGAGCCTCCCCCTACATTAGGGTCCCCAGAGAGCCCCCCTTACATCAGGGTCCCTAGAGAGCCTCCCCCTACATTTGGGTCCCCAGAGAGCCCCCCCTTACATCAGGGTCCCCAGAGAGCCCCCCCTTACATCAGGGTCCCCAGAGAGCCCCCCCCCTTACATCAGGGTCCCCAGAGAGCCCCCCCTTACATCAGGGTCCCCAGAGAGCCCCCCCCCCTTACATCAGGGTCCCCAGAGAGCCCCCCCTTACATCAGGGTCCCCAGAGAGCCCCCCCTTACATCAGGGTCCCCAGAGAGCCTCCCCCTACATCACGGTCCCCAGAGAGCCTACCCCTTACATCAGGGTCCCTAGAGAGCCCCCCCCCCCCCCTACATCAGGGTCCCTAGAGAGCCTACCCCTACATCAGGATCCCCAGAGAGCCTCCCCTTACATCAGGATCCCCAGAGAGCCTCCCCTTACATCAGGATCCCCAGAGAGCCTCCCCTTACATCAGGATCCCCAGAGAGCCTCCCCTTACATCAGGATCCCCAGAGAGCCTCCCCTTACATCAGGATCCCCAGAGAGCCTCCCCTTACATCAGGATCCCCAGAGAGCCTCCCCTTACATCAGGATCCCCAGAGAGCCCCCCTTAAATCAGTGCCCTCAGAGAGTCTCCCCTTACATCAGGGTCCCCAGAGAGCCTCCCCTTACATCAGGTTCCCCAGAGAGCCTCCCCTTACATCAGTGTCCCCAGAGAGCCTCCCCTTACATCAGGGTCCCCAGAGAGCCTCCCCCTACATTAGGTTTCCCAGAGAGCCTCCTCCTTACATCAGGGTCCTCAGAGAGCCCCCCTTTTACATCAGAGTCCCCTGAGAGCCTCCCCTTACATCAGGAGTCCTCGGCATCAATGGTGTCCACAGGCAGGGGGATCTCCCTGGGGCTAGTAGTTCCCTCCCCTTACATCAGAGAGAGCCTCCCCTTACATCAGGGTCCCCAGAGAGCCCCCCTTAAATCAGTGCCCTCAGAGAGTCACATCAGAGAGCCCCCCCTACTCCTCTCCACTTTATACACTGAGAGTACTACAAACCCCTGGTGGTGGTGGGAGTCGGCGATCGGCAGCTATATGGTGTCCACAGGCAGGGGGATCTCCCTGGGGCTAGTAGTTCTCACTCCGAATGTATACAGCGGAGAGGGGAGGGGCCTCTGACCCGGGCATCAGCAACGGGGTTCAAGCAGAGTGCAAGTGAAACTGATACCTGCCTGGGTCTGAGGCCCCTCAATTCTCCTCTCCACTGTATACACTGAGAGTACTACAATCCCCATGGAGATCCCGCCGCACACTCAGGCACACAAAAAAGCTGCCGATCGCCGCCTTCCACCTCCTCCCACCTCTCCTCACTGCACTCTAAAAGTGCAGGGGGGATTCTGGGTCTTGGGGCCCCCCCACAGCGGCGGGGCCCTAAGCAGCTTGCATAGTGTGCCTAGAGGGCCGATCGGCTCTGTTTTCCCCTCCCCTTTATATAGTTCACAGGTTGCTGCTGGTTTTTCTGCCGTTACCAAGGGCAGCAACAGTGAAGTGATTGGTGCAGTGATGCTGTCTGAGGATTGGCTAATCCGGGCTGCAGCAAAGCCCGCGCTGAGGAAGGTTATTTAAAGAATTGGAACACAGGATCCTCACTGACCGTCTGACAGGACAAGCGACAGAAGGAAAGTGCAGCTCTCTCAGCATGAAGCGCCGTTCGCCAGGAGCTCGTGAGGCGCTGCTATGCCGCTTGCTTGAGAAGGCAGAGAAGAGCGGCGGTGAAGAATGGCTATTGCGCTGCCTGGAGGAGGATCAGACAGCGGCTCCGCCTGTAGGGACGGCCGCACCTGCCACCATGTTTGACGGACAGTCCGCCTCAGCCAGGGGCGGGACTCGCCAGCAGCCTAGTCGGAGGAAGAAGAAAACAAGAGCAGGGGCTTCTCCTCACCACAGTGAGGAGAGAGATAAAGAAAATGTGTCACAAGGGGCTCCTCTGCTAGGAGGGAGCAGCGCTACTCAGCTTCATGTAAAAGAGAGTGAGCAGGCCGTTTTCAACAGTGGTGAGCATGTTTTACATTCTCCTGGGTCTGAGGTGTCTGTGCTGGTTAATTCCCTATATAATGTTTTACATCAATTTAAAGGGGCACAGTCTTCTGGTGCAGTGTTAAATAGGGAACAAGGGGCACAGGTCTCTGGTGCTGATATTGTGTGTCAATCACCTCACAGGAATGTTAATGTTAAAAGCAGAGGAGCGCACACTAGTGGCGCTGACAGTTTCAGAGGAGCACAGTTTTCTGGTGCGTATGGTGTCAATGATAATGGTAATACAAGGGCACACTCTAGTGGTGCTTGTGGGAATTACAGTCAGTTTCCCAATTTTATGGATGATGCTGGTGCTGTGTGGAAAAATTTGGGTGAGTCTCCGAAGGAGGACTGTGGTATAGCAGAGCAGTCACAATTTTTGAGTCCTTTATGTCTTAACCCCTTGTTGCCCATTAGGCCCTCCGCGAATACAGTGGGTGAGGCATCATTTAGGGAGCCAATGCCGTGCGAACTTTCTCCATTGGGTTTTCACCTGCCAAAATCTGTGAAAGAAAAAATTTGGAGAGGTGAGTTCATTGACATTTTGTCACTTATGCCGGCTTCAAAGGACTTCTTGGCTAAAGTTGATAAACAGTCAGGGGAGGAGGATAGACGTAGGGCTATTCCTAAAACGTTTCAAAATTGGTTGCAAGCATTTTGTATATATGCTGCGGTCATGGGTGAGCGTTTTCCTGCGAAGTGCTCAGGTTTATTCCAACATCTAGATATTATTGCCGAGGCCTTTCGGCATTTCGGTGGTTCTGCCTGGTATACATATGACGAGAACTTTCGTCAGAAATTGGCAGTCCATCCCACATTGCATTGGGGGTCTAAAGATGTAGGGTTATGGTTGAATCTCATGCTTCCACCAAAACCACAATTTGTTCCCCGGCCTTCCACTAGTGGGCATACTTTTCGCAAAGGGTTCTGTTTTTCCTTTAATGAAGGGCAGTGCAAGTTTCTTAGCAACTGTAAGTACAAGCACGAATGCTCATACTGCTCGGGTACGCATGCAGCAAATAGATGCTTTCGTAAATCCGCAGCAGCTAGTTTACAATCTATGCCCGGGCACAGTTCTGGGAAGGGCATTGACCCCGGTGAAGCTACAAAAAATGCTTCCATGGCTAGAGCGTTATCCCGACCGCAAGATGGCGGATCTGCTAATTGAAGGATTTAAGGAAGGTTTTCTGGTACCACATTTTACAGGTGTGGGTTGTACTTTGGTGGATAATTTAAGGTCTATTTGCCTGCAACCGTCAGTGGTACAGGCCAAAATTGCACTGGAATTGGCTGAAGGCAGGATTGCAGGCCCCTTCCCTGCTCCCCCCTTTCCCAATTTTCGGATTTCTCCAATAGGTTTAGTTCCCAAGAAAGAGGTGGGTTCCTTCCGCATGATCCATCATCTCTCTTATCCGCCGGGGGCTTCCCTAAATGATGAGGTTATTGGTATTAATGCCCCGGTTAGTTATTCCTTGTTTGATGAGGCCTTGCTTATCCTGCGGAAGTTTGGACAGGGCTCTCTCCTAGCTAAGGCGGATATTAAGTCAGCCTTCCGTTTGCTGCCAGTCCATCCTCAAGGCTTCAATTCGCTTGGCTTCCATTTTGGAGAGCAATATTTTTTCGATAAGTGTATGCCTATGGGGTTTTCCTTATCTTGTTTTTATTTTGAAGCTTTCTCCACATTTTTACATTGGGTTTTGTCTGACACTTGTCCGGGTGGGGGCTTTCTACATTATTTGGATGATTTCTTATTTGTTGGCCCTCCCGTTTCAGCATCTTGTTCACAATCCTTAGAATTATTCGTCAATGTGTGTGCAACTTTCGGGGTTCCCCTGGCCCAGGAGAAAACTGTTTTTCCTTCCACTAATATAGAATTTTTGGGAATAACCATTGATTCTGTACTAATGGAGTTTAGGTTACCTCCCTTGAAGCTTGATAAGATGAGGTCGATGATCTTGTGTTTTCTTAGTAAGAAGAAAGTTCTTTTGAAGGAAGCTCAGTCTTTACTTGGCCTATTTGCTTTTGCGGCAAGGGTCATCCCTATGGCTCGGGTTTTTTCCCGCAGATTTTCATTGGCAATAGGTGGTTTATCGAACCCATATTGTCATATTCGAATATCTAGGAACATCAAGGAGGATCTCAAAGTGTGGGATGCCTTTTTAAGCAAATACAACGGGTCGACTATTTGGCAGCAGGAATTTGCTTCAAATGATCAGCTTAAATTCTTTACAGACGCGGCGGGTTCAATAGGTTTCGGTGCCTTTTTAAACGGACATTGGTGTTCCGAGCGATGGCATCAGGATTGGTTGCAGAAGGATATTCTACAGAATTTGGTCCTTCTGGAGCTATTCCCTGTCATAGTGTCTTTAGTTATTTGGGAAGAGCAATTTGCTAACCGTAGGGTTTTGGTTCGGACAGTTAACAAAGGGTTTATGCATGCAGTCAATTCATTATCTTCCGAATCTGACCCGGTAATCAAATTGTTACGGTTCTTAGTTTTACAGTGTATGCGTTTTAACATTTGGTTGAGAGCAGAACATATTGCTGGCTGTAAGAATAAAATTGCTGACGCTTTGTCTCGTTCACAGATCGAGAAATTTCTGGAATTGGCGCCAGCGGCGGATCGCTTAAGTACCCCTTGCCCAGTCTTCCTCTGGGACTTGATATGGAGCTGATACTCAGGAACCTCAGGAATTCGGTATCGTTCAAAACTTGGGCGGATTATCGCCTTTCCTGGTCAAAATGGCTGTCTTTTTGTCAAATATATGGTATAGATACGTTAGAGGTTTCCTCTTATGTAGCGCTGTCATTCGTTTCCTATTTGATTCAGGCCAGCCTGAGCCCGGCTTCTATTAGCAGAATTCTAGCCGGTGTTTCTTTCTTTCTCAAATTCTCAGGCGTGCCAGCATTAACATCTTTCTTCCAAGTGAATCAGATTCTCAAAGGTCTTAGGAAGGATAGGCCGTCTAAGAATACTAGGCGCCCGATTTCGGTTTCCCTTCTGGCGGATCTCATGCGAGTTTTGGAAGAGGTTTGCGTTTCGGAGTACGAGTCGTCTTTGTTTAAAGCTGCGTTTTCGATGGCTTTCTTCGAGCCCTGAGGCTTGGCGAATTTACTGCCCCTAACAAGGCTTCATCATCTTTCCTTCTCTGGGGTCATGTTAGGTTGGATGCCAAATCTGTTAACATTTTTCTATGTCGTTCTAAGTCAGCACCGTCTGGTGTTGGGCATTGGATTTTATTATCCAAATCAGGTAATCCATCGATCTGCCCAGTTTCGTTGGTTTCCAATTATATGGCCTTACGGCCTGTTTTTTCTGACTCCTTTTTCATCCACCAGGACCTGTCCTCCTTGTCCAGGTATCAGTTTTCGGCTGTCTTGGCTGCTTGTTTGAAACAACTGGGTTTATCTAAATTTTGTTTTTCGTCTCACTCTTTCCGTATTGGGGCAGCCACGACAGCCGACGCTTTAGGTTTTTCTGCTGATGGACTGAAAAAAGTAGGCCGTTGGGTTAGCAATAGATACAAGATATATGTTCGTCCCGATATGCTAACAATTTGATTTTCTTTTTCAGATTCCAGTAGATCGGTCATTTGGATTGTTGGGCACTCTTATATCTTTTGGGCGGCTAAACAGGCGGCTATTAGGTCCTATTCTGCCAGCTTAGGTCTAGATCCATGTTCTTTTCAAGTATTATGGTCTGGTATTCGGGGCCTTCGTTGGCGTGATTTATTACCTCATTTAGTCCATCTAGCAGAATCTTGGCCTCCCCCCCGGGTATTGGTTCTGCATTTGGGGGCAAATGATTTGGGCAAGATGGGTACTTGGGAGTTACTATGTGGTATGAAGAAGGATCTCAATACCATTAAATTAATGTTTCCTTTAGTCACGTTAGCATTTTCTGAAATGGTTCCTCGACTGTTATGGTCTCCTTTTGGAGGCCTATTTTATGTCGACAAGATCAGGAGGCGTCTCAATAGGACTATACATAGTTTTCTGGTAACATCAGGGGATACATCCTTCCGTCACGTGGAATTGGAAGGTTTTATTCCCGGCCTGTTCCGGGAGGATATGGTCCACCTATCGGAAGTCGGGTTGGACATATTTAATATGGGATTACAAAATTTGATAGAATCAGCCACGGTGTTGGGGGGGGGGCCTCGGCCCCCGTTTGCTCGGTTGGCCTCAGCCGGTGGGGAGTAGTCGTCCAATAATTTGGATGGACACCATGTGATTTATTTAATGGTTGGCCAGAATGGCCTGATATTAATTTATATTGACTTAAATTTGAATATTTAACCCCCCTGGATAACACCGTGGCCATATTTATCCCATAATAATATTAATAAAAGGATTTTATTAAGAAGTCATGTTGTGTTGTTTCTTTCTTAAATTATTACCTCTGTGCTAGCCCATGAAGGGTCAGAGCAGTATGCAGGGGCCCACATGGGATGGCTCAGAGGGATATGCTGTCTGTTTTCCCCTCCCCTTTATATAGTTCACAGGTTGCTGCTGGTTTTTCTGCCGTTACCAAGGGCAGCAACAGTGAAGTGATTGGTGCAGTGATGCTGTCTGAGGATTGGCTAATCCGGGCTGGAGCAAAGCCCGCGCTGAGGAAGGTTATTTAAAGAATTGGAACACAGGATCCTCACTGACCGTCTGACAGGACAAGCGACGCCCACCCTCCCGCCCCTATTTCCCCTTTTTTCCAGTTTTAAGTCATGGTGTTGTCTTTAAGGGGGAGTAGTCGTCCAATAATTTGGATGGACACCATGTGATTTATTTAATGGTTGGCCAGAATGGCCTGATATTAATTTATATTGACTTAAATTTGAATATTTAACCCCCCTGGATAACACCGTGGCCATATTTATCCCATAATAATATTAATAAAAGGATTTTATTAAGAAGTCATGTTGTGTTGTTTCTTTCTTAAATTATTACCTCTGTGCTAGCCCATGAGATAAGTAAAAATGCCACGATGATCAGCATGCTTGCATCAGCCAGCCTGACATGTTTCATCCAAGAGGGATATCATCAGAGGCATGGCTAAGTGATGCAAGCATGCTCTATATATAATGAACCCAATATGAAAGGCAGGTGCTGTGTTTAACTTACAATGCAGCAGCTGTATGCAGTGCAGGTAAGAATGGGAGTCTGGACATGCGCAGTATAGCTGCCCATCAGCCACAGGACCCCATTCACATCCGGGGGTGGCCAAGAAGAGGAATTGCCCAGTATTGATTAGAATTGTTGTTAATCACCCTCTGGGGTGAGGAGGGTCCAGTGATCGCTTCCGGAAAGAGGATAGAAAACTGGAAAGCGATCAGTGGAACGCACCATCCTATACAGCCAGCGACACTTCCGGGAGGAGGGAGAAAAAGCGGAAGTGACCCGTGGAACGCACCTTTCAGCACTGCGTTCCGCGGGGCGTCTGCGCACTGAAATCAATAGCACACAAATATAACAGCTTCCTGGATGAGAGAAGATGAATTCAAACATCCGGAAAGTAGATCAGATGGAACGCAAGCGGGGGAATATGCGCTCCAATTCAGCTTGATCTACTTTACAACACTGTACATGCTTGTTAAACTTGATAAAATTATTAAACATGTGTATGTTACAGTTCATTAAAAAGACATTTAAAATTAGTGATAAATAAATAATATCGTCATTAATGTTCTGTAAATTGTCTAACAAATTATCTCACTAATTTAGAATATATATATATATATATATATATATATATATTATATATATATATATATATATTTGTTAATAAAAACAAACCTATATAAAAAATGAATAAATAAATAGTTTCCTAGCTATTATTGATAAAACAATTCACATCCCAATCAATATTCATTCCAAGGGGAGTGTGACATTTTAACGACTTTCAGACCGGACCAATTTACAGCCAAAGGACCAGGCCCCTTTTTGCGATTCGGCACTGCGTCGCTTTAACTGACAATTGCGCGGTCGTGCGACGTGGCTCCCAAACAAAATTGACGTCCTTTTTTTCCCACAAATAGAGCTTTCTTTTGGTGGTATTTGATCACCCTTGCGGTTTTTATTTTTTGCGATATAAACAAAAATAGAGCGACAATTTTGAAAAAAATGCATTATTTTTTACTTTTTGCTATAATAAATATCCCCAAAAAATATATAAAAAAACATTTTTTTCCCTCAGTTTAGGCCGATACGTATTCTTCTACATATTTTTGGTAAAAAAAAATCGCAATAAGCGATTATGGATCGGTTTGCGCAGAAGTTATAGCGTTTTCAAGATAGGGGATAGTTTTATAGCATTTTTATTAATAATTTTTTTTTATTAGTAATGGCGGAGATCTGCGATTTTTTTTTGTGACTGCGACATTATGGCGGACACATCGGACATTTTTTGACACATTTTTGGGACCATTGTCATTTTTACAGCAATTAATGCTATTTAAATGCATTAATTCCTGTATAAATGACACTGGCAGTGAAGGGGTTAACCACAAGGGGGCAGTGTAAGGGTTAGGTATGCCTAGGGGTGTGTTTCTTACTGTGGGGGGGCGTGGCTGTCAGCTAGTGAATGCTGATCTCTGCTCCAATCACAGGGAGCAGAGATCGGCGTCACTAGTTGCTAGGCAGAACGGGGAGATGCTGTTTATCTCGGCATCTCCCCGTTCAGCCTTCCCGTGAGATGATTGCGGGGGTCCCCGCGGCGATCGAGTCCACGGGGACCGCGATCGGACTCACGGGGGTCCCGACCGGGGCCGCTCCCGTCGCGCTCCCGATGGCACGGACAGGCTAAAGGAGGGACTTATATATACGCCCTCCTGCCTGTACGTGCCATTCTGCCGACGTATATCATCGTGCGCCGGTCGGCAAGTGGTTAAGTCAAAAATCCACCGAGTTTCCAATCGGGAGATTTCTCTTTTTAATGAACTACCCAACCAGTGAGGATTAAACCTGTCAATCGCAACAAAACTCGTACCATGGGGATCTTTTTTGTGACATTCGAGATAGTGTCGCGAAACACTATGTTTAGGAAATCCCCTGTAAATATTGCTAATATGTTCATTGACTCGAATATTCATAGCTCGTATGGTCCGACCCACGTATTGTAGGCCACATGGACAAGTTAAGAGGTAAACCACATTTATTGAGGTGCAAGTAATAAATGTGTTAATGTCATAAGTCTTACCAGTTACGTTAGACTTAAATTGGCAGATTTTTTTATCCTTAATTTTATTGTGACGACAAACCCTACAGTTCCGACATGGATAAAAACCTTTGGACCTCTGGAAAAAGGAGACTCTATTAGGTGCATCCAAAATATTTGGTGCCACCTGTAGTTTGAGTGGGGGCACCCCTTTAAAAATGACATGTGGACGATCGGGAAGATCAGGCCCTAGAACCTTATCGTTCTTTAGTACACCCCAATGTTTAGTTATCATTTTCTTAACATCAAAGTTGCTGCGAGTAGGTACAGGGGGTCCCCGGGTTACAAACAAGATAGGGACTGTAGGTTTGTTCTTAAAGCGGGACTGTACTGAAATTTTTTTTTAAAAGCCAGCAGCTACAAATACTGCAGCTGCTGACTTTTAAAAAACAGACACTTACCTGTCCCTGGTTCCAGCGGTGTCGGCAGCAGAGGCCGATCGCTCGCTCGGCTCTCTGCTGTAGCCGGCGCCATTCTCGGTGAGGGAATCAGGAAGTGGCTTCACTTCCCGATTCCCTACTGCGCATGCGCGAGTCGCGCGGCGCAATGAGAATCTTCAGCGCTGTCTGCCGGGACACGTGTGTGTCCCGGCAGACAGCGCGCCGGGACAGGAACTTGCGTAAACTCCCACAGGAGTTTATGCCGGAAGTGGGTGCAGATACCTGTCTTAGACAGGTATCTGCACCCCCCTCCTCCCTGAAAGGTGCCAAATGTGACACCGGAGGGGGGGAGGGTTCCGAAAAGCGGGAGTTCCACTTTAGGGTGGAATCCCCCTTTAAGTTGAATCTGTTTGTAAGTCAAAACAGGTAAATTTTTTAAGTGTAGCTCCAGCCAAAAAAATCTATTTTTAAGTTTTTTAGATAACATAGAGAAGGGTTATCACCCCTGTAACATTTGTTTTGCTGTCTGTGCCCCTGTTCAGAAGATTTCACCTCACCTTCTGTCCCAATGACAATTGGATTTTGAAAATTTTGGGTTGTTAGGGAAACATGGACTGGTGATAAAGCATCAGTAGAGACACCTTTTCCCCATATTAACTCTTACAGGAGTGAATTTTCCTTCCTAGGGGTGGATTTCCTCTCACTTCCTGTTGTCTCCCTCCGTTTGTAAGTAGGAGTCGTTTTTAAGTAGGATGTTTGTAAGTCGGGGACCCCCCGTAGTTACCATGGTAAAACTGTAATTATTTTCCTTGGAGCCAACTCTGTCTTTAGCTACGAACATAGAATGCCTGTCCATATTACCAACCGAATCGATTAATGAATCCAAATCAGTAGCTGCATAGCCCTTATCAATAAATGTATTCTTTAAAGTTGTAGCCTGCTCAAGAAAATCCTTTTTGTAAGTACAATTACGTATTAAACGTATGAATTGGCTTTTGGGTACAGATTTTAACCACTGAGGGTGATGGCAGCTACCCTGTCCGATGTAGCCATTTCTGTCGGTGCTTTTGAAATAAGTGGAGGTAACAAAGTTACCATCCACAATTTCTATGTTGAGGTCCAAAAAGTGCACCTTGGAAGTGCTGATCTCAGATTGCAATGATATACCCAGAGTATTTTCATTAAGCTGTTGCATGAATAGAGATAGTGACACCATATTGCCATTCCATAGGAGGAGGATGTCGTCTATATATCTGCCCTAGAAGACCAACTCTGGTCTTCTATTGGTATAGACAACATCCTCCTCCCACTTGGCCAAGAACGGGTTAGCCATACTCGGTGCAAATTTAGCACCCATGGCAGCCCCGCGGTTCTGGAGATAATGAGTCCCACCAAACCAAAAATAATTGTGTGTCATAGCAAATTTTAACAAATCTAAAATGAAATATCTTTGAGAATTTAACAAACTAAAATCCCTTTGTAAAAACATGTCAACAGCACTCAAACCATCAGCGTGTGAAATGATAGTGTAAAGGGAGGCCACATCTGCTGTGGCCATGATCAAACCGTATTTTCCAATGTGTGAAGTGATCAAATCCAACCCGCTAATGATAGGTCTCCCAGGTGGATTAACAGGGTCTTTGTGCACCTTTGGTAAAAAATACATGATAGGTTTCTTAGGAGCCAAAGGTAATAGATATAATTTCTCTTTTTTATTAAGAAATTTAAGATCAAATAATTTTCTTCAGTCCCAATTGATGATCTACAATTCACAACTGATTGTTCTACAACCTACAGTTGATGATCTACGATTCGCAATTGTTTGTTCTGAAAGCCTGGGCATCCCATAATTCCCTAATACCCATCCAAGTTTAATCCCCTCAATAAAATAAAACAAGCTATGGATTGGGCTGTGTTACTGAGTGACTGTAAGATGGAAGTTGAGCTGGGCAGGGTGAAGGGTGAACCACAACTTTCAGCACCCCCTACGGGGGCATGGCTACAGGTGCATGCATGCAGAGAGTGGTAAAAGCGGAGTTCCAGTCCCCCCAAACACTTTTTTTTTTTTAAATGCTCTGTTTTTCTCCAAACGTGTACATTAATAATTGCAACTCGTCATGTGTGTTGCAATTTTACTTTCTTTAAAAGCTGTTTTGTACCTAGTGATCTAAGACGCAGGCAGGTTCCATTTAAGCTGTGGGTATCTGAAGCCCTCCTGTCTTAATTTTCGTGATTTCCTCCTGATTTGGCAGATGCATAGTAATGCCGCTGCAGGGCTCTCAGTCTTCTGGTGGAAATTCATGCCCCATTGCTATAGCAACCTGTCAATCAGACACGTTCACGTCATTTACTGTCTGTAAATAATGCAAGATTTCGTCAGTTAGCGATTCGCAAGGACTCCTGGGATACATGAAGCTGCTATTCTAGGAGCCCTTGTGAATCGCCTAGTGACTTAATCGCCTAGGCGGGGAAATGCCGGAAGTGTGGGGGCACACATATTGGGGGGTTGTGGTTTCCTCATTCCCCCCCCCCCCCCTAGTGACGTCACTGAGCAGCACTAAAGACAGGAAGTTCCTAGTGTGGAGTAGTAAGAGTTCGTAGAGAAGAACCCTGTCTGAGTTCTCCAAGTCTGCTGAAATTGGTCAGTTTTGACTTTTACCCGGTGGGTAATTCCCTTATGTGGCTGATACCTTGTTATTTCTCATCTGTGCTGAAGATAAGTGGACAGTTGTTTTCTTGTTGCTGGAGTTAAAGTGGTTGTAACCCTAAAAAAAATGAATAAAAAAAAGTTCCATAGTTACATACAGTGCCTTGCAAAAGTATCCCCCCCTTGCCATTTTTCGTGTTTTGTTGCCTCACAACCTGGAATTAACATGGATTGTTTGAGGATTTGCCCACAACATTGAAGATGTTTTTTTCATTTTTTTTTATTGTAAAGCAAACAACAAATAGGACAAGATAACAGAAAAAGTCAATGTGCATTACTATTCACCCCCTAAAGTCAATACTTTGTAGAGCCACCTTTTGCGGCTATCACAGCTCCAAGACGCTTTGGATAAGTCTCTATGAGCTTGCCACATCTTACCACTGGGATTTTTGCCTATTCCTCCTTGCAAAACTGCTTCAGCTCCTTCAAGTTGGATGGTTTGCATCCAAGTCTGACCACAGATTTTATTTTGGATTGAGGTCTGGGCTTTGACTAGGCCATTCCAATACATTTACATATATCCCCTTTAACCACTCAAGTGTTGCTTTAGCAGTGTTTTGGGGTCATTGTTCTGCTGGAAGGTGAACCTCCGTCCTAGCCTCAAATTACACACAGAGTGGTACAGGTTTTGCGCAAAGAATATCCCTGTATTTAGCACCATTCGTCTTTCCCTCAACTCAAAAACATCCCCACAGTGAAACATGGTGGTGGCAGCCAAATATGAGAAAACCAATGTGCCAAATGACTGTGAATGATAAGCCTATTACAGCCTTGCTGGACTCTGGAAGTCTAGTGACTTTGGTTACAGCTGAAATGATTGAACCTGTGAATTATCATGCTAAAAATATTGCTGTGATCTGTATACATGGGAATACCCGGGAGTATCCTGTAACCACTGTTCAGTTTAAAACTGGTTTAGGTACAGTGACCCATCCGGTTGGACTTGTTTCCCACTTGGTGCATGAGGCCCTCATTGGTAGGGACTTCCCTAAGTTTTGGGAACTGTGGGATCATCCCAACTCGGTCGCAGTACCTGACTCAGTCGCAGAGCCAGAATTCCTGGCCACTACTGACAATGTGGGTTCAGGGGATTCTTCTCAGGGCTCCCCGGCTTTTCCTCTATCGGTTATGGCAGGAGAGCTGGAGGACCCTGAGGAGGTCCCCACTACCAGTAGAGCCGGACAGCCGTCTGCTGACCCTGAGCCTATGTTAGAGTTTGATGACCTTAATGTGCATAAGGAAAATTTTGGTACTGAGCAGAGAAAAGACCATACCCTTTCCAGGGCCTGGGAAAATGTAATAGTGATTAATGATGTACCTGTCGAACCCGGGGACAGCCCCTGTTTTCCGTATTTCAGCAGCAATGAGGATTTACTATATCGTGTATGTAAAATGAATGATGAAGTGGTTGAACAGTTGGTGGTCCCTAAGCCATACAGACGGCTGGTGTTAGAACTTGCCCATGGACACTTGCTAGGAGGCCATTTAGGGGTTGAAAAAACTACTGAAAGGGTGTTGCGCAGGTTTTACTGGCCCGCGATACAGAAAGATGTTAAGAATTATTGTCAATCCTGTCCTGTGTGTCAGATGTCAGCCCCACTATCCCACTTCCGAAGTCCTTTAGTGCCCTTGCCTATCATTGAAGTGCCCTTTGAGAGGGTTGCCATGGACCTTGTGGGCCCACTTCCCAAGTCTGCCCGGGGTCATCAGCATATCCTCGTAATCATGGATTATGCTACCCGTTACCCTGAAGCAGTTCCCTTACGTGCCGCGTCTGCTAAAAACATTGCCAAAGAACTGTTTATGGTGTTCAGTCGGGTTGGCATCCCGAAAGAAATCCTTACAGACCAGGGCACCCCATTTATGTCGCGAATAACTAGGGAGCTCTGCAAGTTATTTGAGGTGACACAGCTGCGAACCTCAGTGTATCATCCTCAAACGGATGGCTTAGTGGAACGCTTCAATAAGACGTTAAAGAGCATGTTAAAAAAGGTTGTGGACAAGGATGGGAAAAACTGGGACTTCCTGATACCATACTTGATGTTTGCCATCAGGGAGGTTCCCCAGTACTCCCCATTTGGGTTGCTTTATGGGAGACACCCTCGGGACTCTTAGACATAGCCAAAGAAACTTGGGAGGGAGAACAGACACCCCATAAAAGTTTCATTGAGCATATTGCTAAAATGCAGGAGAGGATTGCAGCAATCATGCCAGTGGTAAAAGAACACTTACTGCAGGCCCAGGCAGCCCAACAGAAAATATACAACAGGGGGGCCCAACTCCATGTTTTCTCACCTGGTGACAGGGTCCTGGTGTTAGTTCCCACTGTTGAGAGCAAGTTCCTGGCTAAGTGGCAGGGTCCCTTTGAAGTAATTGAGAGAGTTGGGGAGGTCAACTACAAGGTTTATCAACCAGGAAAAAGGAAGCCCGAACAGGTTTACCATATAAACCTGTTAAAACCCTGAAAGGATAGAATGGCGTTAACTGCGAGGCCTCTCCCAGTAACGCCTACGGGTACTGAGTCCCCTCTCATCCCTGAGGTCACGATTCCAGACACCCTCTGATATTCCCAAAAA